>JAQIXA010000874.1:0-32728 GCA_034699045.1 Nanhermannia cf. coronata Gr-Ori-00579
TTGCCTTGTTTATTTGGCGGGAAGTTTTGAAAATTCCAAAAAATTAAAAAAAAACATTTAAATTTCAAATATTTTGGAGTAAAAATAAAATAAAAACCATTAAAACTAAAACTATATATATACAAATTATCTTGTATTCTGAGGGTGCGGGCTTTCGTGAGAGTAAAACCGATTTATTTATTAATAAAATTAGGTAGTGTATCCATTATCAGTGTACTTGCTTAATGCTTAAGTACGTTTTAAATTTGGAATATATGACCAAATACCCATAATATATGTACCTACTACCTACCTATTTTGAGATTTGTCTAAATGGCAAATTGTATGCTAAGAAGTAATTCCTTTACTTTACTTTTCTTTGAGATTTAATCTTTCCTTTCTTGTGAAAATGATTGCCTTTTGGCATGGCATTTTAAATCACTCATTCTCAATACTTTCCCTATATAGTATTACTACTAATATTGCTAATATGTACTATAGTAGATACTAATATTACAATCACTACAATCACTACTGGTTTTAATACTTCATAGTATAGGTATTAGGTATAAACATAAAATCTGAAGCTTCGGCCGTATTCAGATAATAAATGATCATTTACCTCGACATCTGCCTCTTTCTCAAAAATAATCCATTCCAATTCCAATTCTAGTGGAAATACTTACAAGATATCTGAATTATACACCAGCTCAATTTCCCATAATAAAATTATCCTTTCGAAGTATAAGGGTATTTCCTATTTGAGCCAAAAACCAAATGGGCATATAATTGTCCCACATCTTGTCATATAACCCTACTACTATACTGTTGATGTTGTAGTATAAACTTAATATATAATCTATTATATTTTGAGAGTTGCAGATCATAATTTAATACAAGTAGTAAAAGTTCGTGTAAAAATGCAAAAGTTCTTGAGAAAGTTTTTTATGGGCTGTGCATTCACAGTTGAGATCTTTTCGTATATTCATTGCATTACATTTCAATATAAATATATTATTATGATTAGATGATATTTCTAGGACTGTATAGTATATAGTACTGATGATAGTCGGATGAGTTTTTTATGTCGTGTGATATGTATGAAGAAAATCTATATTTATTTGATCAGAATGCAGAATACTTATATAGATTAAACTTCTTTTTGATCTTATGAGACTCATACAGTAGAGTAGAGTAGCACTAGACTCTAGTACCGATATCAGTAGTACATTATATGGCCAATACTGGGGTTCTATTCAGAACAAGAAAAGTTTTAGATGTGACCTACATACTCTACTAGTACTATATTATCTATAGAACTAGAACTAACTATTACTATAGCCCAGTACTAGACCTATATAATAATCAGTATAAGTATCATAGAAAAAGTCAGCCTCAAATTCGTATCTTATTTTTACATGAATGGTATTCAATATACTTGTAAAATGGAATTTTACATCTTATATATCTGTAGCTTTCACCAGAAGCCGTAACTTTGAACATAAAATTTTTCAAAAATCAGAATCTACACTAAACAAAATTTATTTCATGTGTATTTCAAAATTTCAGATTTGATAAGTATTGAAATAAGTCTTTTAATATCTCGAAAAGCTGAAAGGTCACCTTTAATTTGCCATTTACTCGTATACAATATATAAGAATTTACATTAGAATCATAATTGGTGATACATACAATACAGAATAGGATTTTAAGAATTATGAATGAATTAGTATAGGTAATACCATTGGGAATTTTGACTTTGATTAGGTATACCTATCAATAATTTTAAACTTAAATTTAGAATCTATTTAATAGGACTACTTGTATACGAGTATTATGATTTAGATCAGATTAGAATTCGTAATGTAATAAAACGGAAGTTAATTTCGATAGATCAGGAAAAATTCTCTTATATATAAAGCTTATTCTGTTATACATTGTAATACGATGCATAATAAAAGATACAGGCTATACTAATATATCAGTAGGTACTAGCTACCTATAAGTACTTTGTACAATAAGTAGGGTACAACTTAAGTACATATATCGGTATATGAACATTTATATGGCTTTTCAAGATAACTCGAACTGCTTTGCCCTACATATTTTGCGTCTAATAATAATATCAGTAATACAACAGCTTTTACACCCAAATCAAAATAGGCTTTAAATTTACACAAATTGAAAGGATCAATGTTCAAAATAAAAATTTAATACTGGTACTATATGTAGTACTAGTGTAATACACTTTGCAAATCTCTTTTCAAATGTTGAGATTCGAGGTATTCTACTCCCACTGCTATTCTACTGCTGCTGGAGAGCTTATTCTTATCCAAATTCTATGGAAAAAGTGCTGCTTTGTGTGACCTATAATTGAATATTTCTTTCACCCAGATCGAATAACACATTCCTGATTACATTAGAATATGAATAGTATCATTTGCATACAAAAATTTCCTAGAAAAAGTAAATTCAATTAGGTATTTCAAAAAAAGATTTTTGAGCTTTTTCACTTTTAATAGACTTGAGTTGTAATATACTTCCTTTGGTACTTACGATTAGTTTTTTAAAAGTTATAGGTTAAAGTAGCAGAGGACTAGATCCCATCCATTATAGCCATCAAAAAGACCATTATTGTCCTCTGATCATCCCTTGATTTTTTGCCATCACGAGGGTATCTATGGTAGTAATGATGGTTTTTTTGGTAGGTTTTTATCTTTTTAAAGAGATCATAAAAGAGAGAAAGCAATTTAGAGGTTTTATTTTATATTTTACTGGTAGGGTACTGGTGACTGGTAGGATACGTTAGTTAGAGTATACGAAACCTCATTTTATTGAAACCATTCTTATACTATATCTACTGGCAGCAGTACTCGTAGTATTAAATTATAATTTGCCAAATAACAAAATACGGATATACTCATACATATCAGTAAGTATCTACTAGTACTAGTTAGTGTTCCAAAAGTAACTTCACATATCATAATACTCGTACATTCCTACACCTACCTACTTCAAATTACTTTTAAAAACTGCTGTGAATTGTGAGCCACTTTTACGGATATATACTTAACACAAATAGAATTAAAATATGCGTCAAAAAATCACAATATTAAAAGTTGTACTAGAAAAATTGCACTAAAAAAATGTCAAAAAATATATTTAAGTTAATTGTTTCCCTTTCGTTGTTTAACAAAATTTGGTCCTTTCAGTTACATATGTCATTTTTATGAATTTGAAAGTACCCTATCATTTAGAACCTACATTTAAAATTTAAATTAGTCAAGTTAAAAGTTGACCAATTGAAATTTTTAAATACCTTGTATAATTTACCGAGGATAAGACAAGTCAGATTTTTTCCGAGATATTTTCTCAAGTGCTTAAACTTTTAATTTATCAAATGCCCCAGTGAGTTTGAATTGGTCGTCATTTTCAATTTCATTTGTGACTTTCTCTTCAGTTCTGACAAAAAACTTAAAACTTTCTCTCATACCAATAGTCTTACATTTAGTCAGTCTCAATTTCTCAAGTATAATTTTGAGTTTGTGAATGCATCAATGAATTTATTCAAATTACTTCAATCCTTAATGCTGCTGGTTGTAGGTACTTAAACCTTAAAACCTTAAAAGCAAATAATTTAAAAATCTTCTCGAGAGGAAATTACATAAAAAGTTCATCTTCCTACTTATCTGCTGCATTACTTTAAAAGTAGGTACAAGACATTTCAGTTTGTGGTTTCCCCTGCATTTAAACCTCAAAAAGATTTGCGAAATTAGATTTAGGTATACATTTTCTTTTATACGAGTACTCGTATAAGGATATTTTATTTATTTACCAACATTTGCCTATATACTTACACGAGTATGAGACTATCTGTATTCTGTTCTTTACAGAATGTATAGATACTGATACTGATACGAGTAGAGTAGTATGCAAACTTTAAATATTATTTTATTTTATCAAATAAAAAAAGTACAAAGGAGATTTGCAAGTTCCAAGAAGTCCACAAAGTAAAAGTAAAATTGAAATCCAAGAATCAGTTACACACATAGGTATCCTACTATGAAATTCACAGAATCTTAAAATTGAAAAAAGTATTTGTATAAAGTGTAGGCGTTAACTTAACAAGCAAAAATATTTTTATTTAAAAAAATTCAATTTTGAAATACAGAATACGAGCTCAAACATACATAGCTCAAAAAATCTGATTTTGACCACGATTTCATAAGTAAATATGATTAAAAACACTGTCAAATTTTGAGTTTTCAGAGCTAAAATAAATTTAATAGCTACCTACTCATTACCATTAACGAGCAATTTGATTGAATTTAGTTTTACGATGATTTGAAATATAATTTCAGAAAATATCCTGGAAAATTTTCAATTAGGTATATTAGATACATTTAGGCGAGTCGAGGATCTTAATTTAATACAAGTACTCGTACGTATGCATGTACTTAAAAATTCTGGACACCTAATTATTTTTGTTAATCTTTATAAGATTAACAAAAATGTCCAAAAATCCTTAAATTACAAAGTCGAACAAATGTCCTATTTTTTGACCTACATATCATTTTGCTTTATTAAATCAAGTTCGGACTTTTTGTACATACGTACAGTATAATAAGAGAAAGTCTCAAATAAAACAAAATTTTTATCTCTCTCGTCTCAAACTTCTTTAACCATCAGTATAACACTATATTTTTACATACATACACTACTGTATTTATTTAGACCTATAGCTATGATCACTATTCTTTTACGGTTTCTTGGCTATAATATTGTAAGTTTGGCTCTAGAGACTTGGAATAGTGACACTATACAAGTAGGACCATGAGTGTGTAAACTAATGTATAATTTCAAGAAAGATTTGGATTTCCAGACCAGATAGGAGAGAGAAATGCAAGCACAATTGTTTCATACATATAAAAGACAGAGAGAGAACCCGTGTGTATTTGCGCGGGTGTACTATACTAGCCGCGCATCTGTCCTATATAAAAAAAGACACATATCGTTCGAATGCCAAGAACTTTGCAAATTTATATTTCACATCTAATACTACATTTTACTAGTATAAAATATACTAGTATTACAAGTAAAGTGCACTACTAGTACTAGTACATGTTGTATGTATGGACTTTTTCAAATGAAAGGGCCAAACTTTGGCATATACAATAGGACCTACTATGTACTATGTACTATGTACCAGAATACAGTTGAATTTGAAATAGAAATTTTTGCCATAGACTGCTGCTGAGCTCAGAATTGTACATCTCGTGCAATTTCAAATAGGAAACTACACGTGCGCTCAAAGAACCGAATTTACCGAAAGAAATAAATATACTTTTGGGTTCTACATAGTACTAGGTTAGTCTTATGGACTTTTCAAATATACACAAAAAGTATAGCAAATTTTCGGGTTTTACATTTCGTCGTCGCTTAGAGCCAAGTGGATAGATATAAGCTTGGAGAAATTTACTTATTTCTCCAGAGTTCAGTTTTTGTCCGACCTCTGCATTATCTACAAGTTTTTTTGGCAAAAAAAAACCAGA
Organism: Nanhermannia cf. coronata Gr-Ori-00579; assembly: GCA_034699045.1. Lineage (NCBI taxonomy): Eukaryota > Metazoa > Arthropoda > Arachnida > Sarcoptiformes > Nanhermanniidae > Nanhermannia > Nanhermannia cf. coronata Gr-Ori-00579. Next base: position 5,533 of record JAQIXA010000874.1, read on the forward strand.
GATCGAGACCTATTATAATAAACTACTAGTACATATCCACAATTTGTAAAGCACAAAAAACTAGAAAAAGTTGAGAATTTTGTTAAAATTCTGTAAAAAAATTTGAAATCTCGAGAACTAATTTACTTTTAGATTCTAAAACTCTGACAATTTAGGTGTAAATGTTCATAGTGTTTCTGTAATTATGGATTAAGTAGAAGTACAATATTATAGATGTGAATATTTGGTGTTTTTTTGTGAATTTCTGCGATTTTGATCGGCCTTTTTAGTAAATTTTTTAGATATCTACTATATGTAGTGAAAGTATTTTGATATTTTTGTGTGTGAAAAAATCTATAAATTCAAATCAAGTGAGTGCTATTTTATCTTTAGAACACCCTATCTTACTTGCTAATCAGTTTTTTTGGTAAGTTAATCATAGAAATATAGGATAAGTAGTAGTAGTAGATATATCTATCAAGTCTAAATATTTGGTATTCCGTATACAATTTTTATTACTGTTCAGTTGAGGCAATGGTAATTCTTGAACTAATGCCAAAAATCTCATTTTGACTTTTTGCCTAACAGGAAAATGAACATTTTACAACTCACTTTTTCAAGAGAGAATTTTTTAGCACGCTTTTGTTCAGAATTTGTGTGCTTGAAGGTAACTGTGTAGTAAAATGTTAAAATTCACAGTCGGAAAGTCAAAAAATTGTATTTTTACATTCGACATAATTCATATGTTTGTATTTATTTATACATACTGGTATGTGTTAGTAGTAGTAGTTCTATAGTAGTGTTTAGAAAAAAGTTTAGAGTTTAGAGTGTGAGGAATACGAGTATTTTGGTTTTTAAAAGTTGTAAGTTGTAAAAAATGTATACAAAAAGGTATAAAGGGATTTTTCCAACCTACATAATATATGTAGTATGTACCAACAACTCAATTTGTTAACAAAATTCCAAACCCGCATTGAAATTCTGAAAAAAAAAACTGAATTTTATGATATTTCTCTTTCTTTCGGATATTTAACAAAAAATACTTGTTTAGTTGGGGAAAATAGACTTGAGTTCTTATTGCTGCTAAGCCTTTGGTTAATGTACATATCTGTACATATATCAGTAAAACTAAACCATTATTAATTATTATTAGTAATAATAAGACATTTGGTCTTATTTTGTCAAAGTCCAAGTCAAAATACTTTAAAATAAATATTATTTCATTTATTAAATATCGTTTTGCTAATAATTAGCTTAAAATTTGATAAATTTGCTCAATACCTAGATATAATCCTCAGTTGGCAATAGTGCTAATAATTCTCAAGATATTGACGATTATTATGGATCAAAAATTGTCACTGTTTTGTTTTACAAAGTATTTCTATACAAATCTAAGTTTTGATATTATTTTTGTAATTTTTAAAAATTTAGTCAAAGTATATTGTATTGTATTATTCTGGTTCATCAAAGCAAAAGATGCGAAAAAATAACCTTGATAAAGATCCTCATAGAATGGATATAGTTAGTAGTAAGTTCTTAACATTAACATTAGATCTAGAGACTGGATGAGATGAGCGTTGAGTCGAATGGGAATTTTATACGCTTACACAGGTGTTACAAAATACAGATCCAAAATTCTAAATTATTGCAAACCTCTAAATATGTTTTCTCGTCTTACTATCTACAGAATACTACTACATATGTATTACTTACTCTACTTACTCCTATTCGAATTCTGGAGTATTTTTATTTTTACCACAGTATTTACTTACAAATATTAGAAAACAATTTTTTACAACTTGATCTGTTATACCTACTGATACTACCAGACAAAATACAATTAGTACCATTATTCTGAGTTTCTGTTTTTCAAATTATTATTAAAAATATAGCAGATACAAAGTCAATACAAACAAACCTATATTTGAGTAACATACCAAAATTCTAATGGCTTTTTACTCCTGATAGTAATGGTTTTAGGGGAAATAGCAAATCCTATATTTTCCAAAGACTTTCGCAACATTTCAAAATATCGATATTTTTTTTTATAAATTATATCTACTGATACTGATGCTTCGATAGCGGTTATACGCTACAAACACACGGATTAAATCATCCATGAGTGCTTGAAAACATACATTTTGTACGATTCGCTGTCATTTGGTCATTTGCCAAAATCTATAAATCTATAACTAAATCGATATTATTCAAGTAAACAAAGTGTATGTACATTGTTAGTAAAACCAAAATAGTAGTTTGACAAAACCTAAGATTTAAATGAAATAATTAAATGACAAAATCCATTATTTAGTTCTAAAATAGACCAAAATTGATTTGCATGTAGGTGTATTGTTACAGAATAGAGTTAGATCTAGATTACCTAGAGAAATGTTACCTTCTAAGGGTATCCAATTTCGATCAATTAAAAAAGAAACTAAAAATGTAGGTACATAAAGGTATTGGTATTTTAGTATCGATGGGTAGGGTATTGGAAAAAACTATTTTTTTGTTGGGCATTTTTGGCTTGAAACTTGAGTCCATAATTATCAGTTTTAGGTATTTTTTCTTAAATATATATATATGAGAAGAATTACTAATCGTAAGTTCAAGCAGAGACATATCTAAGACTCCAAGACTATGCTTGTCTTGTAAGGTTCGACCTATTTCTAATTTCTAATAATAATATTGGTGGTCGCAAAATAAACAGAAAAGTCGGTTTAGCCTGCGTGTCTTATTTAAGATAAATTTTCTCTCTCATTCTTTCTCTATAATAATAATCCTTTCTGCCAATAAACACTAACTACTAATACTATACTGTACCTAATATTATTTTTGACTTTAATATTTCTATATCCCTTATAATTTTCCAAGTTATTAGCAGTAGTTTGTTCGTTAGTAGTTGGTGCAATTTAAGTCAACAAAAAGTACAATAAAGAAATACAAAGTTAATGGGCATAAATTCATTCGCACCAGAAACAGAACCTGAGCCTTTTTGATATTGGATACGAAAAGTAGGGTAATATAAGTAATAGAATATCTTAGATTACACAACTTGGACAAAAAGACCTACATTTCAATATACTTGGAAAGATTTTTCTCAAAATTTTATTTCTACATAGGTAGGGTACTTATGATTTGAAAATTATCAAAAAATTTGGAAATCTGGTCAATACCTACTTATTAGTAGTAGGGTACTTGAGTGAGGAGTAGTGTATTCTCCTCATCTGATAGATTAAATTAGCAATTGTGAACAAGTACCTTAGGTATTATGAAATAGGGAAAACATAATTCAAAATAATTCAAGTTTTTTCCAATTTAAAGTTAAAGTTCTTGCTCTTGGTATGCTATATGCTGATAAATTTTACATTACATAATGCTAGTATGGTATGGTAGTACATAGTACATTTATAATGCAATGATTCAAACGAATTGGAAATTGGAAAAAGCTAAAAATCAAACACAACTTTTAAATTGGCAAGCCAATTTCATTGTAGATAGGGTAGAGACAAAAAAAAAGACATTTTTTCGACTCTCACTTTTATTGCTTTCTATCAAAGTAAATGTTGCTCATTTCAATTCCCTTGTTGCACCAAAAAAAAGTTCCATCAAACTTTGTCCTATTTATTTTATACTGCATAGTACCTAGTATGTATCTATACTGTACACTACGACCTAAAATAATGGATTTCTAGAAATATACAGAAAAATAATAATTCTTAATCTAACAAACACTTTTATTGCTCAAAGATAGAAAGATTAGATAAATGAATCGAAAAAGAGAAAGCAAGACAGAAAGGATTTTGACAAGGGCAAGAGCACTTAAATAAATTTTTTACAAATGTCAAAAAGACTTTCTATCAAATCAATACATACGTATAGAATAGGTACCAGTAGTTAGTCAGTAGTATATCTATTATCTGAACTGCATATAAAAAAATTCTATATGGATGACAAAACTCTATTTATATTTGTACCTAGAATTGGTGTTTTGTGGAAAAAGTCATCATTTATTCGATTGTTAAGTTGGTTTGCCGTTTGTGCTGAAAATGCATTAATCAGAGAAAGTCGAGCCTTTAGATGAGAGTAAAAAGAGGGGGGATTAGGGGGCTTGTCAAAATCAGCTCATTTATTTCGAGACTCGAAACTACAAAGGCTTTTATATAATGCATATGATGTATAGAAATTATATTTTGAAAATTTGAATGAAAAGGATAATGGCTGTAATCAACCTTTATTCATTCATTTAATGAGAAATGATAGATGGCAAGAAAAGGGGCCTACTACCATATATTCTAACAATACTACTATGATGCTTTATGAATATTTTGCAAAAGTTCAATAATCTAGTAGTATCTGTATGTCTAATATGATTTCTTTTAAAAATTTCATAATAGGTACTTTAGGTAATAGCCTCATAGCATAAAATTCCAATCAAAATTACCTAAATAAGTAGGGTACATATCTTGTACATAGGTAAAATTAAACTACAAATCCACCTAATTGCTAAATTACTGCTAAATTTTACACACTTTATTTGAATAATCGGCAATATGAAATACAAAAATTATGAGAATAAGAAAAAATTATGAGTCTTTGCAAATGTTATAATTTCATGGTATGTAGTATCAGTAGGTAAAAAGTGTTTTAGTGTAGAGTACTTTTGTTAGTACCTACGGATATTTAAAAAACCAGTCAAAAGCAAAAGACAAGTTTTTTTTGCTAATTTTAAGTTAATTTTCAGTTATTTAATCAAAAGGTCAAAACACCATAATATAGACTTCTTGCAGATGTAGTACTTATTAAAAGCTAAAAATAGGAAATAAATTACACAGGTAAGGTATACAGATGCCTACATAGCAGAGCATTATGATTAGTCATGAGTATTAGTAATATTAGTCATTAGGATTTGGATTAGAATTACATATTATTTATTATAGATAAAAAATATGAACTTTTAGGATTAAAAAATAGGGTTCAACTTTAGTTGTTTTTTTTCATGGTATTACGAGTACATAGGATTAAAAATGCTTATTTAAATTAACAAAAAAACAGAATTTAAATACAAAATATAATATCATCACCATTCGAATTCGCCACACATATCATAAATCATAACGAGTGTATATTTTTTTAAGTTTATAGAATTTAAAAGTATTTTGATTTTCTTTAGTTTTTAGAATATTTTGATGGTCAATATTACAATACTTACTAGTTGTAACTTGTGTGGTAACTAGAACTTGCCGAAAATATACCAGTTTGTGCAAGTAAGTAAGTATTACTATTATTAATGTAGTTCTCATCATGCATAATAATAAAATTTCCAGTAGCTAAACAGTAATAAGCCTAGTACTTAAATATGATAGGTACATTTATAACATTACATTACGAGTATACCTACTACTTTTACAGTGGTAGATAATTCTTTTTGTTACAAATTATAGGTAGTTACAGACAGTATAATATGTCGGTAATGTACTTTGAATTAGAATAAGTATAAATAGTACTAGGTAGGGTATTATAAGTTGTATCAGTATGTATAACCTAAAAATACATGATATAGGTATATCTACTGATATTTATATGATGATAGGTAATTTGAAATGTTTCAAGACTTAATTGACCATTAGATCTATTAAATATTATAATTACTTGAGCATTATGTTATTTTAAAAGGTTCATTCTCTTAGTATTCACTTAATACACCTAACCTAACTATGTAGTATACAGAATATTCATCATACTACAGATAGTTTAACTATGCTGTAGGTATATCTTATTTTTATGTAAAATAAATTTTCTGGATCAGCAGCAGTAGATTTCCCCTTGTGGTTTTGCTTCAAAGTCAGTTCTGTTTTACAACTAGAATCTAAAGCACTATCCAATTCTGAATGAATTTTGTGAGAATTGAGAATTCATTCAAAATACCATTTACCTACTTTTGAAACATTTTACTAGTACATACCTAACCTTAGTGTATTTTGTATAAGATTTTTATCTATGCGAATCAGGAAATTCGACTCTTTATACTTTGTGTAGAATTTCAATTTTTTTCGCACAATAGTTACCTACTATAAATTCCAGTAAAATGAAATAAAAGTTACGTCACTTATAAGGTATCCTACTTGTACTTATACCTCTTACATTTCAAAAAGTATGGGTTTTGCGATTATTAGATAGCTAGCTTTACTTTGAAAAATTAAACTCGTTCGTAGTTCATGTCATATTCTTTACTTTATAGGAAATCTAATTTTTTTAATGGTTTTTTTGTAGAACTAATGCTGGCCAAAGTATGATCAAGAAAAAAATGATATTGTCGTGACCTCCCTCGTGGCCAAGGGACCAAGAATTGCCCCCACTGAATGTGAAAAATGACGAAGCATTTCGAGTTTTCATGGAGAATTCCAGTTCCAGATAAGCTTCTCAATGGGTGTCTAGTCGACCGATGGTCTGAGGTTATAAAAATATAATTTTTTTGTCTAAAACTTTGGCAATTTAAGAAAAAGTCAAAAAAAATTCAAAAAATTTTATATTGCGCCTATATAAGACGCAATGAAACTGAATACCAAAAGTCTTTTTACCAGATATACCAATATTCAATAGGTATCTTATAAACTTTTTAGTTTAAGAGCCATAAAGTAAAGATACTCAAATGATGATAAGGACACTCGATCTAAAAATTTTAATTTTTTGACAACTTTTGATACAAATTTTGAAAAGTATCTGTAGGTAAATCAAAATTTCAAAAAAATATTTCAATTTTAAAAAGGCCAAAAATAGATCAAAAATTAACGATTCTTAATTTGTTCCAATTTTTCCAGATTTGATATAGGTAGGTACTAGGTACCCTTTATACGAGTAAACAAAATCTGTAAATATTTTTGAATTTTTTTTTGGTAAAATAAGGGTATTTTGCCAAAAAAACTTTTCTTATCAGTATCAGTAAAGATGCATAGGTGTTTTTATCTCTTAAAAAGGATTTCCAGTAGCTTCAGGGGAATATATTATTACTTCTAACGAGTACCCTACTAGTAAGCAATACAAGTATTTGTGAAGATTTTTTCTCATGTTTTTTGGCAAAATAAAAGCTTTTTCAACTATTAATTTCGATCCTATTCTAAAGATAAAATCTAAAGTCTAATGTAAAACTGATCTCATGAGGAATTTTTTGATTCGAATTTGTAGGAAAAGGATGCGGTTGAAATCGAACCCGATTGCACGCTTAAAGTTGACGAGTATGGATTTTTCCTCTACTGGAAAAGTGAGAATCGGGTAAGTAAGCATTCGGTATTTGTATAGGTGATATAGTAGGTACTATACCTAACATACAAGTACATTACTTACATAAGAGCTATTACTCTAGTTAGGTATAAATCCCTTACTCAAGTATATTTTTTCATTTCTAAAGCTATCATACCTTATTACTTACACTGTAAAGTCCTACTTACTCTACTACTTGTATTAGTGGTTATAGTAGGTACTAGATATAGAGTATGTTAGAAGGGTAATAAATTACGAACCAACTGTCATTTCAAAATATATAAAAACCTTCAATGATTTTTCAAAAAAAGATTGATCCTGTAAACCATACGCCCTTTATCCTATATCCTAACAGTATAAGGCACTATTATTAGACCTAGAAGATTTATTCACAACTACTTCAATCATTGTACTATAATGGAAACTCTCTATAAAGTACTCACAAATAATAGTAGAAATTTCAAAGCCCCCAAAAGTCTACTTAAATACTTCAGAAATACTTTGAAAATGACATTTTTTCTAAAAACTGAAAAGATAAAGAATAACACAAGAAATTAGACAGGGTACTTTATAAAGTAGTTCTATTGTATATCATTTTAAATGTCTATAATTCTATAATTTAAATTTATTTTTAGGATGGAGATGTGCGAGAACTTTGTCAAGTTAATGATATCCGAAGTGGTGGTATTCCAAAGGTAATTAAAATTCCGAATATATGAAAAATTGATATCGTTAAAGTACCTACTAAATTAGTCTTTAATCAGTTCAAGTCGGCAAAAGTTTTAAATTTACTTTGCTAGTTAGTGAGATTAGATTACAGAGTATCGAATTCAAACTTTTTTTAAACTAAATAAACAAGTTTTATAAATCGAGCATCTATTTTTACTTACCCTTAATCGAACAAACTGAAATTTGATATTTAAAATACAAGTAGACTTTATTGAATATATATCCTGCTGAGAAAAATTGGAAAATTCATTTCAATCTTTTCAAAAAAATTTTTCAAGTTACTGAATATCCATTGGATTTGAGTTTCTCCATGATTTCAATATAATAACAGTTATAGAGTACCCTATAGATATGTGAATGTAGATAGGTACTTTAAATACCAAAGTTCAAGGGTTTAAGCTAGGATCTTGATATATTGATAATCATGACACATTTCAAGATTTTCAAGTTTTTCTATTTATAAAATACAAAGTAGGTAGTATTCAAATTCTGGAATAATTATACTTACTGGTAATAACTTAAACTAAATTTTAAATTTTTTTCAGGACCAACGCCTGCTGGCCCAATTGGTGACAAGACAAGGAAGTTGTGATAGTCTCGAAGATAGATCTCTTACCATCTGCTCTGGAACTGACTTTGTCAATGTTATCTATACTCATGTTGTATTTGCCAAGGCTGAAGATGCTAATGTAAATTTTTTTTCAAAATTCAAAATTTAAAGCACCTATTTGACCCACTTTTTCTTTCTGAAAAAAAAGCTATAAATTTACACTTATTGAGTTATACTAACTAAACTATATCATTCGTTGGTTCTTAAAATTATCTATTCTACTGATCAGATTAAACCATTCCCAAAATACGATATCAGTAATGCTAGTACATACTCCTAATATTATAAAAAAGATACTTATTTTGAAACTTTGAAACTTTCTTTACTTTCTCTTGGAGAAAGTACATATCATATTTATCGATCCAGATCCAAGATACTATAACACATAGTAAGTATGTATTATGAACTTTTGAGCTCTTGAAAATACGAAATGTCTACATGTAGTACAAAACTGATAGAACTTTGATATTATACTACAAGTAGATATTAGTACCCTATAATATCCTACATCATGCTTTTATTACCGGTATATTGTACATATTAAGTAATACACAAAAATACAATGAATTTCATCGTCAAAAACTTGTATTTGCTCGCTTTGAATTAAATTAAATTTCCCCTTGACATGCCATTAGAGTTAGAGACTCGTTTCAACCTTTAATTAATTCAAATTTCAAATAATTCTAACTTATTTTATTAAATTTACTCTCGAATTCACATACTAAAACTACTACATAATACATAACATTTGTACTAGTTATAGGTACTCTATCAGTCTATTAGTAATCAGAATAAATATAAAGACAAAATTACCGAATTACCCAGCGAAATGAATGAATTATATACTACAGTACTTCTAATAGAAAGGCAAATACTGTTAATTATAATTATCCACAATATTAAAATAAATTTACATAACTATTACAACTGCATAATATGCTTAGTACTATAGTATATGCCCATTTAAAACGAAATCTTGGCATTTATTTTAAAATCTATCAAATACATAGTACTGTGTATGACAAAAAGTCACTTTAAAAGTATTTTAAATCCAATTTACTAATGGTTTAGCTTTAGATTGTCAGTACATACCTAATTGTTTTTCAATTTTTCAAAATTTTATAAAAATTCATTTTACTCGTACATGTCTTTCTTATTAAGAGAAAGCCTTTAGAGAAAATATCTATATTAACACTAACATGATAGGTAATCAGATAGAGTCTCAATTTTAATTTTTTTTTGCAGGATTGGATGGAAGGATTGAGAAAAATAACTCACAATGTGAAAGCAAATAATGTCTGCCCTATGACATGTCTCAAAAAGCAGTAAGTCATTCATTTGATATTCGATAATTTGCTTATTTTATTATACATGATTTTGTTCATTACCTACTACTACATACTGACTACTCAAACAAAAAGTTAAATTAATTATGGATACTTACTTGGAGAAGGGAATTTTGCTTCATAAATTTCACAGTACTACACTATCTAGTAGTTAAGACTTACTCTTCCTACGAGTATATGGTAGAAAGTTACTGTCTGAATTTTTAATTGAATTCTTGTCATTTAGAGCATGAAAAATACTATTTTTTACGACAAATACATTATTTCTCTAATTGCTTGAATTGTCCTCAAAATGTTATTGACTTGTATGGATACATACTAACTATAACGGCATATAAAGTAGGTACTAGTATAGTAGTAGTAAAAAACCCTTAATTTCCATACAGTTTAAATTAAAATGTCATTAAAAAGACCATAATTACACATGGAGGAGAAACAAAATTGGTCGAATACTTTCCATCTACATCTACGAAAATAGAATGTTATCATTTGCATATAAATGGTAATGGTATGACATGGTGGTTAAAATTTCATGTGTTTTACTCACAATTTATGTTCTTTTCTACATAGTTAGAACACTATACTGTAGTACTAGTACTATGTAGTAGTATCAATAGTATGCTAATACTTAAATTGAGATATAAGAGCTTAAATTAAATTGGAATTATATTTTCAAAGCCTAAATTACCTTTTTGGAGAGTAGACTCCAACTGTTAGATATATTAATACTAGAAGTACTATTACAGTATAGTATGCAATATGTATTTATTTGTAAGTGTAAGCAATATGGCATTAATACATATGTATTATTAGTACCTACTCAGGTTTAGATTGAAAGATAAGGTGGAAAGTTATTCTTTCATCTACAAAAAAAATTCATTAACTTTTCACCTTTGGACTTGTAAACTTGTACTCGGGTAGTTTTCTTTACTTTGTACTCAAGTTCAAATAAAATACGGGTAATATAATAAATATAAAATGAACTTACAAATGCCTAAATGTGTAAAAGTAGGGTACTAAAGTATAGAGAGAAAATACCTACAAAGGTATTGAATTGACTGACAAGAGTTTGAAAACTTTGTACTTTATGCCAAGTCAAAATGTGATAGGTCATCAGAAAATGGAACTTTTTGTATTACTTTCTAAAGACTAACTAAGAGACTGAACTTTTAGAAATCTCAGCCCTACTTCTAAAAAAGTCAAAATTTTGACCAATTTTACTTGAATTTCTTATGAGGTTTATAAAAGATTAGAACTTGAGTATCAGTATGACCATCTTTACTCTATAATACAGCTACCATACACAGATTATTATTTCTAGAAATGTTTATTCAAGTAATTCTTTCTAAATTACTTTTACTACTCTGTATATGTAGATATGTGAGTTTTAGGTTACATTATACCTATATTTAATGTTACTTTGTATGCAAAATAGTACATTTAAATAGTTAATATGAGCCTGAGGAACAATTTTAGAAAAAGCAGTTTTCCAAAGTATATTTACATTTAAATTGCTTATACAAAATATACCAAATATAACCATATAGGTACTATACTTATACTTTATACTTATGTAAGTAATCGTATTATGTACACAACAATATACGATAGTAAGGTCTTTTATCAACTTTTATACCTATTGTTTATTCATATACCTTCTTTTAAACTTAAATGATATGTAGGTATATCAAAGGACTTTTTTCAAGACCTTCCAAGTAGGTAACTAGAACTAGATCCTTTAGAAATTGTAATAAAAAAGTCTCACCTAGAATATTAAGTCAAGAAGAGGTGTTTTTAGAAATAAATTACTTTTTGATAACATTTTTTTTCCATAAATCATATTCAAATAGACCTTTACTATATGGCACTATGTAAGCTTACCAACTTCTATGAATATACTGTAGTACTAGGAAAAGGCAAAGGTTAAATCTGTGCCAATTTATGCATTATATATGTGTTCAGAACATTAAATAGATAGATAAATAAGAGGCACAGTGTGTAACTACCAAATTATACAAGGATCAATTTATGAATTCAGATTTTATCATATATTTTATACTTATTAATATATGTGCAAAAACTTGCGCAAAAAAGTATATCCGCAATTATGTTACATTTTTATCTGCAACAATCAATCCATTAGTTGTAAAGATAAGCTACTAATTAAACAAAGTACCTACATACTAGGACTAGCCCTAGTACTTATACTTCAGATGAAACTGGAGATTAGAAAACTATTTAATTAGTGGATTTTTTGTACTTAGGATTTAGGATTAGAAACTAGAGACCTATCTAAGCCATGGGCACATTAGCTCGTCTCAAAAAATGTCCTGTTTCATTTTTTTTAAAGATTTTTCAAACCTAATCGAGCATCTTTTATATTCGATCTGATAATTATTTATAATCCCTCAGTAAATGCTGTAAATACCCATCAAATGAAAAGTATCGATTACTTTGATACTTTTCTACTAATTTGAAAAGCAATTAGAGATTTAGAATAGATCACTTTATTTTTATTTAGAATTTAATTTTACTTTCATGATGGTCACATTTTTGTAAAAGTAGTTTTTGCAGTTCTAGGTAAGGATTAAATTAATCTCTAGAAATAATATCCGAGTATTTTTAGTAAGGGATTACCTAAATATATTATATTGAAAATGTCAGTAGGTAAGGTACCTGTACCTACTTCTAATGGCACTCGTTTTAATTAATGTAAAATATGTACTAGTTAGTAGATTTAAATTTCAATGTGTAGATTTTAGGATAGTTTTCTAATTACTGATATGAGGATTAATTATACCTTGTAAAGCTGATATTGAAAGCAGCACTAACTAGTCTTTAATTGTTTATACATGAAGTATTTTAATCTAGAGACAAGATACGAGTAGCTTAGGGTACTTTTAGGTAAGAGAAAGTCACTAAAGATATATTAAATACTACTATTCTGTATTAGTAAGCAAAGTATCCAATTGACACAGTATGTAGTATTTTTGAATGATTAAAAACTAATTTTTCTGTCTGATGTGAATTTAGAGATGAAAGGATTATACGAGTATCATTTACAAATGAGCAATCACTTATGAATTCACGAAATTTCATGCCATAAATTCAGAATTTTCTCAATGATTTTACATACCTACCTAACTTTAAAAAATTATAAAAAATACAAAAATAGAAATATTTTTTTCAGAGTAAAATCCATCGAGAAGTTTCGGGTTGCCGATATCAATTTCATGCTCTGATAATTAATAATAATCTTGCTTCTTTTAATTACAGTTGGATGAGAATGGGATTCATTTGTAGCACTGATGGGAAAGTTTCAGTTCGAAATGTTGTGAGGTAAGTACAGATACCTAAAACATAATTACGAGTATTAGTTGTATTCTTATCTCAATTTTGAAATCCTAGATTTTATCAACAAAATCGAATACTAGGATTTCAAATTGTAATTGAGATAAGGATAATCACAATTTATACTCGAGTCCAATTAAATTATGTTCAGTTTTAGTACTACATTGTAGGTACTAAAATATCTGTAACTCATAAATTTGACAATGTTCTCTAATCTAACTACGAGTAATTCAAATTTTTAGAACATTCGCATCTGGTAAAACAGAAAAATTTATCTATCAATGTTTAAATGAAGTCGGTCTGCCGAATGATAAGGTATGTTATGATAAGGATTTATTAAATTCTCTAAAAAAACACTATTTAGCTACTATCTTTATAACACTAATAATGCTATACAATAAGTAGGTAAGATACTTGTTCTTAATATAAACTAAACCTATAAATCCTTAAAACTAGTGTCAGAAAATTCGTTTCTTTTGGTTAAAAAATAGACACTCAAATTCGAAGTATTAAATGACATATCTTTGTGTCAAAATTGTTGTAGGTAATTACTTTTTAGAATCCTTTTTTACTTTGGTTTGGTCATCTATTCAAGTACAACGTAGATAGATTAGATTAAAAAAAATTATATTTTCTCCTTAGAATGAGATTACTTAAACTTACTATTTTAGTTCAAAATAAATACATGGTGCTACATATTGAAATTATGTATACTTTTGTATTCAGAACCTAAGCTTTCTAAAACGAAACATTTCTAAGCATCTGGTTATAAATGAAATCTACTTAACTTAAAATTCACTCAAATCAAGTATTTTTTCATAAAAATCTAATTTCCTTTTTTAATCAAATATTGATTTTTAGAACCCTATATTCAGATTCAGATGTAATGAGTTAAAAATACTGAAAAAGTTATCAAATATAAAATATCTAGCATACTCAATACTCTTACTACTAACCAAAAGTATAAAATATATATGTACCTACTTGTACGAATACTAGACAACTATGATAGTACGAGTATATTTAGAAGGAACAAATTAATTATGTCTCATTTCCCTTCTGAATTCGAATTCCAATAACTTCTTTCATTTTACAAGTATGTATAGGTCCTAGGATACTCAGAGTATATGTACATACTTGATTATTACTAGAAGGTCCTAGTTTTTGAAATTCCCGAGAAAGTTAAATCTAATAATGGGTTATCGAGTCTAACTAAGTTACTAGTACATTTTGCTTAGAATTTCATATGCCTAAAATAGTTAATAAGCTACGAGTATAAGTTACCTAATAAGTATAAAATTATAGAAATTGGAAATACATTTTCCCTCCTCTGATATTAAATTTCCTCAGCTAAATATCATTACAAGAATTCGTTTCTATTTAGACCTAACATAATTGCAATATCGGAAAAAGATCCAATTCAAAATGAATTTCAAGTTCTCTGGTCTTTTGTGGTTTTGAATTTAAATATCATTGCTAAGATATGGCTTATTATTCTAGTAATATCAGTAGTTCTTACGTAATATGTAATGAATTCTCATTCTAATGGAAATGGTATTAATAATTATTTCTCGAAATATTTTACAGAATGATCTGATTGAGCAAGAGGATTTTACATTCGAAAAATTCTTTGAATTATATCAAAAGATATGTCCAAGAAACGATATCGAAGAATTATTCAAATCTATGTAAGTAAATCAAGTCAATTAATCAAGTTGTGTACAGAATTTGATCAAAAAATCGACTAAAGATTAATCTCTCCAATGAAAGTTAATAAAATTGTCCCTTAAGTATCAATTTTAGAAAATTTTGTACAAATTTTGAACACATTTTGAGTTAGAAGACTAACGTTAATTTAATTGTATGATAAATTTATTTAGATCAAAAGGATTAGACTATATAGAAGTGCCACAATTAGTTATTTTTTTGAATGAGAGACAACGTGATCCAAGATTAAATGAAATATTATACCCTTATTATGATAATAAGAGAGTCTCTGAGATAATTTTAAATTATGAACCAAATGAGGAAATGAAAAAATTGAACCGATTAAGTAAAGATGGGCTAATTCGGTGAGTTCTAAATTATAAATATTCCATAGTATAACTTAAACTGCAGAAGTTTATATCGAATAAAAATATTTTTAACTCACTTAGGTATTTAATGAGCGATGAAAATGCTCCAGTATTCCTTGACAGACTCGATGTCTACATGGATATGGATCAAAGTCTAGCTCATTATTACATTAATTCTAGCCACAACACGTAAGACGATCATAATATATTATAAAAGTAGTTATACAGATAGTAGGTACTTACTTGAAACATTACAAATTAAAAATGAAATTTTTTCGACTTTAGATACCTTATAGGGAGACAATTTGGTGGGAAAAGTAGCGTTGAAATGTATCGACAAACTTTATTAGCTGGTTGTAGGTAAGTACCTATACTTATAGTAGTATCCAACTACTTATTCAGTAGTAAGTAGATGAATTGACCAAAATTTTATATTTTGTATCTTTGAAAGGCAAAATCTCTTAAATATTTTAAGAGGTTTCACTTAAAAAAGACATAAAAAGCTTGAAAAGTGTAGGTGTACAGTAGTACAGTAGTAGATACATTCTTAAGTGTACACATCAGTTATTCATACTTTGAGTTGAATATAGTTGTAAAATATTACAATTTTGGGAATACTTTTATTCATAGTCATACTCATAAGTACACTAGTACTACATGCACTTATGTACTAAGTGAGTTATACTTGGAAAAATACTTACTATACTCGTAGTACTAGTACTAGGTACAAGAGAAATAGAATAAATTTTATCTTACTTAAAAATACATTTAGAGTTTTGAGTTTTGAGACTGTAAAAAAAAGATTCAAAATGAGAAATGTATTCAAAATGGAGACATTTCCTTTAAACTTAAAAAAAGTCTTGAAACTTGAAAAATATCTCGAATGCCTAACTTTCTCCATTCATTCAAATTATTCAAATTTTTCAACTTTTTCAAATTTTACTTTCACTTTTTCTTATCATAGATGTGTCGAATTAGACTGCTGGGATGGGAAAGGTAAGATTTTGAAAGTATTTTGTCGATTATTAACTTTTCTAATATAACATTGATCTATATAGGCGAAGATGAAGAACCAATTATTACTGTAATTACCATTTAAAATTCTTTATTTAAAAATGTATCTTATTAAACACTTTTATCATCTTATCTATATCTAGCATGGAAAAGGTAAATTTTAGTATAAAATTGAGTATTTGGTGTATTATATGAAAGTTATATGAATTATTATATTGATCCTTAGCTATGTGCACCGATATCAAGTTTGTGGTAATTAAAATTTGAACTATGAATTGAGCTCTTAAAGGTTAAAGGTACGCTATTCAGATTTTATAGTAAGTAGTATTTTTATTGATGAATGTATGACCTTTGTATTGACATAATTTTTTATGAACATTTTCAATAAATTAATAAATGAATTACCTAACTTTTTGTATTAATTAATGGTAGTTTGTGGTAAGTTGAGCATTTAAATTTAATTTCGAAACTTTCACCTTAAACTACTACAAGATTTGCATAGTACCTACTAGCTTATGGAGAAAGTTTCATAATTGAAATTACTATCTAATCAAAGTATTACTAATACTTTGATAGTAGGTACTTAAGGATACTTAAATAGGATACTTAAATTTATATGGATTTATTTTTAATTTAATTTCAATTTTACAGGATGTTATTCATGCTATTCGCGATACGGCCTTTGTCACCTCAGAGTAATTATTTTATAATAGAATTTCATGGAAAAGGGGTCCTTATTATGGCATTTCAGACATTATCCATTATTATCTCAAATTTCGATTTTAAAATCCTAGATTCCGTAATCAAAACTAGGTACAATATGGATATACAGATAGAAATAGAATTACGGAGTAGTACTAGATAGATAGGTACTTCTCGAATATTTAGATCTACGAGTAGATAGTGTAATCTGATCCCTCAATATTGCATAAATCTAGTAAAAATCTTGGCTATTTTAAATTTCCGAAATTTTGACAAAAATCCATATTATTTTCATACAAATACATGAAGAAATGTCATATGAGGATCTCATGTTTATGGTACCTACCTATATAATTCAATTTGTTTTTTTCTCAATATCTAGTTATCCCGTTATTCTTTCATTTGAAAACCATTGTTGTAAAGCACAACAATATAAACTTGGTAAGGACAAACTTTAGATATTGATTTTGAAAATATTTTAAAAATATGATTTTGAACTAACGCTTTTTTCATAAATTATAGCAAAATATTGTGATGAAATTTTTGGGGATTTACTTCTAAAAGAATCCTTACCTGATTACCCGGTAAGAAAAAGTTTTTTTCAAAATTACTTTTCTGCATATGATTACCTCTTAGGCAAACCGGAAATTAAAAAATATTTACATTACTTTTTTCATAAATCTTGCTGTGCATTTTATCTATCAGTATATATGAGAATCGCCAATATTTTTATGTTATTTCCTATAGCTTAAACCCGGTGTTCCACTTCCTCCACCTTCATTATTGAAACGAAAAATAATCATAAAAAATAAACGTTTACGGCCGGAAGTGGAGAAACAAGAGCTGGATTTATTTCTCAAAGGTCTTTTCGATGAAAGGTCTGAGGATGAAATCAAGGAAGATGCTTCAGCTGCACCAGCAGCACCACCAGTTGAAGAGAAAAAGGTTCGTAAAAATCTAAAAAAATTTGAAGAATTTTGAAAAAATTGCTAATTTTAAAGGAGGAAATAGCGGGACCAGACGCATTGATTGCGGCCGCCAGTATAAATTACGTGGGTTCGACATTGAATGTTCACCCATGGCTCAGTTCTATAGTTAATTATTGCACGGTAAGAACATTTTTATCATAAAAATTACAGTGATTACATAATAGATCTAGATAGTATATCTATACTTATCTTAAGAAGTACTACAGATATAACGGAAATGTATATTTAGCTATTTAGTAATTCAATTGAATATTTTTTATCATTTATTATAGCCTGTAAAAATCATTGGATTTGATGATTCTGAGCGTAAGTAATCAATTTTAATTTACCTAAAATGTTCTTTCTTTCCAATTTTACCTTCCAAACTTTCTCCTTTACATTATGGTAGTATGGAGAAAGTTATAAAAGAACTTTCACCATTCAATTACTAACGATCTTTTTTGAAGATTCTTCAAAATTACTCAAATTTCATTTTAGTACCCTATGTACTAGTATAGTATACTAGTTGTATGCTTAATTATAAGAATTAGGTAAGTAGGTACTTACCTAATATTTGCATTCATTCTTATCGTTAGCAAGATGAGAATTACTACTTTTTGGTTAATTAGAAAGTTCTTTTGATTTGTAAAAAAGTTAGATTTTGAATAGTTCTTCCCTTGCTGGTATCATTTTACTAGTAATTGGATTATACTTATACCTATCTGACATAATTAGTTTAGATTGATTATCAGTATAATTAATAAGCTAATAAAAAAAATTTTGATCATGATTTTTGTAGAAAGAAATATGCATAGTCACATGTCTTCATTTCCTGAAACAACTGGACTTGGCTATCTAAAATCTCAAGCCTTAGAATTTGTAAATTATAACAAAAGACAGTTAAGTAGAATTTACCCGAAAGGAACTCGAGCTGATTCTTCAAATTTCATGCCTCAGGTGATTATATAATTACATTTGCATATTTGAAAGAAAATACTATATCTACAAGTAGAAGAGCCTAATTAAATCAATTTATAAAACACATTTTAGATATTTTGGAATGCAGGGAGCCAACTTGTAGCTCTAAATTTCCAGACTCCTGTAAGTTCAACTAAAATGGAAAAATTACTCACCTGTTCATCTTAATTAATGTCTAAATTTAAATTATACCCCTGCTGCTCTGTAGGATATTCCAATGCAGTTAAATCAGGGGAAATTCGAGTACAATGGGAATTGTGGTTATTTATTAAAGTCTGGTAAGTTTATATATAAGAAGTTTATTACAAGTAAATACAGTAAAACAAACAGGAAATGAAATTAATTGCCAATTAATTTAGACTTTATGAGAAGAGCAGATAAATATTTCGATCCTTTCTCGGTAATTTAATGAAATACACATTAGTATATCTCTAATATTAGACTAATAATTGCTAATTTAATCATAAGGAATCGCCTGTCGATGGAGTTATAGCTGCACAAGTTAATGTACAGGTTATTGCTGGCCAATTTTTAAGTGATAAAAAGGTGGGGACTTATGTAGAGGTAGACATGTATGGATTGCCAACGGACACAATTAGGAAAGAATTTCGGACACGGATGGTACCTGGTAAGAATTAAGAATATCTTTTTTATGTTATATTCTTTAATAATCTTTTATTTTATAGGAAACGGCCTAAATCCCATTTATAATGAGGATCCTTTTTTATTTCGTAAAGTAAGCACCCAATTACCTATTACAATGTGTAAAAAATCATCAGATTATTTTAAAAGATTACTTTTTTTACCTTCCCCAAAAATCTCAAAAATTTGAGAAAGATCAATAATCATAGCACTGAAAAACCTTTTTTTGACTCGATTTCATTTTTTAAAGGTTGTACTTCCAGATTTAGCTGTGTTAAGGTAAATGCTCACTTTTAATGGTATCAATCTACCCCACCCTCCAATATTTTTAGGTTAGGTAACCTAACCTAAAACGAACCTAGTTCACAAACAGAACACTAACCTAACTTAGGTTAGTGTTTTGTTTGTGAAGAGAATAGAAAGAAAATGCTCTCATGAGCATTTACCTAACTTTCCTTGAACTACCAAAATATCCCCGACTAATGTCTCACTATTTGTGTTAAGATTTGGGGTGTATGATGAGAATGGAAAATTACTTGGTAATTCTTATACATATATGATTACTGATTACAATTTTTAGAATTATATAATGTAATTTATAATCTGAAATATAGGACAAAGAATATTGCCCCTGGATGGTCTTCAAGCTGGATGTAAATTTTTCAAAAATATTAAAATCTCATTTGAAATCTCTTAAAAACCTGTTTGCATTTCACTTTTAACAGATCGTCATATATCTCTGCGAACCGATGCAAATTTTCCACTTTCTCTCGCCATGTTATTTTGCAATATCGAGGTACGTATACATACCTACATATATTCGTATGTCATTTAAATATTTTATTCAAAAAATTGATTTAATCACAATTTTTTTTATAAAATAGCTTAAGATTTATATTCCTGATGGATTTGGAGGTATTTGAATTATCATAGTCTTGGTAGAATTTTTGAAAAAATCTAAATTTTAAATTGAAACAGATTTCATGGATGCTCTGTCGGATCCTCGGGCTTTTCTTTCAGGTAGGTAGTTATATTTTAATCAAATCAAATTTAAATTCAAGAATTGAATAATTTTAATATCTTCTTTTAAAATTATGTCATAGCCCAAGAAAAAAGGGCTCAACAAATGAAAGCAATGGGGATCGAAGAATCTGATATCAATACAAAAGATTGTAAACTGGGGAATTCCACCAATTCAAGTCTTACAAATGCCAAAGCAGCTCAAGGTGTACGATTTGAAGATGGTGAGAAAAAAGGTAAAGTACTCTTATTTACAAAAATCGATTAAATACTTGAATAATAGGAGCTACACATTTGTATTCAAGTCCAATTCCATTTTCAATTGCCAAATTTTCAAAAACCTTGAACTATTTTGGAATATTGTATACTTGTAGTAAATGATTTTAAGCTATCAGGCTATGAAATTCCAGTCTCTACTATAAGGTAGATAACTAGCTACTTTAACAGGATACAATCTAATGGATTTTTTTTTACCATCTTCTGTACTTTGAAAAAAAATCACTTTTATTGCTTTTTCGTTATCAAATATCGAATCAAATCTAGTTTCATTGAAAAAATTGCCTAGGATTTCAGACTCAAATTTGCCTCATTCTTTACAACAAGTAAAAGAAACTTATGTTAGAAAGTTCTATCGTGAAATTCTATGAACTCGAATGATAAGCCATGATTTTTATTGAAATTTTATAAAAAGTTTTTGATGATATCAATCCCAATAATGCCAAATAGTAGGAGAATTTGAGCCTGATATTTGGATTTAAAGTCCTGAAAGCTTGAATTTTGTACGAAACTATTCGTAGTTTGAGATAAATATTACTTTACTTGACAATGTAGTAATTCCAGATAGACCAATACCAATACATATAGAGCAATAGACAATTTTTTCGAAAGATTTGTTAAGTGTTACAAATACTTATATTTAGGACCATTTTTTTGGTTTCACAAAGATCTCATCTTTATCTCACTAGAACACGAGCTCTGTCTATCTTATGTGTCAGCTTGTCTGTTCTATTCCTTTCATGTATACACTAGTATAAGAATCAGGGCCAAAAACTTTACATTTTCCTTAAAAAAATTCTATTAAATGTGTGTGGATACTTATTTCAAGATTTCGAATCTTTTATACAAGTCTACTATATACGAGTATGTATGTAGCAAAAAAGATAGAATACTCGTACATAGAAATATCAGCAGTACCCTACTCGTAGAAGCATTTTCAAGAAGACTTAAGTCTTTGCTTTCCCTATCGATTATTTCTTATGAGATACTTACATATTCTCTAGCTAAATATAAGTATAGTAGTATAAATGTACATATTTATGTATAGTTGTATAGTAAAAGAATCCTAAAAGCGTTTTCCCGGCACAAGCAAATCTCTCAAGCAAATGTAAAAGGGAAATACGGACTATTATCTATTATGCTTTTGCTTGGGAGATTCTTGAAGAATTTTATACTTTATTCGACCAAAATACATAAGCATACCTATACAATACACAAAAAACATGATACATAATAGTATTTATTTACATATCAGTATGTATATCAGTATGAGATTACAGAATATTCTATTCGAAGTAAAATTTCAAGTTTTAAGTCGTGTTATCTTAAGTTTGAGTTGAAGTTTAGAAGTTTCATAATAAATCTCAATTAGATAAATTAATTTTGTTTCAAATTTTTTAGAAATTTTAATATACTTTGTAATTCAAGGTTTGAAATTTTATCGTAATATGCAAAGGTTTAGGTTGACTTAAACAACAGAAACAGAAATAGCCATAATAGTGACAATGCTTTATAAGACCCATTTTCTCGAGCTTTATCATATTTTTTGCATTTTAGTAGGTACATACTACATACACACTTATATGTATGAGTATGTATGATGCATCATCTTAATAATATGTTGTATGAAAGGATTTAAATTTGTATTTACAAATGGCTAACAAAGCAGATTTAAGCCTTGGGTTAATACTACATAAAATCTTATTCTTGTCTTTGAACTATTTTTTACTAATACCCACTACTACATATGCTAGTACTGTACGAGTACGAGTAGTATCTTACTGATAACTAAAAGTACCGAACTAATACATTCTACAACTTTATAAAGATATGAAAAAATGCTTAAAGATTTAAAATTTTGATTAAAATGTAAAAGTTTTTCAAAGTACTTACATATACTAAAGACTATACCTACGTACGAGTATAAAGATTTTTGAAGATTATCGAGAGATTATTTTTTGAAATAAATATTTCTGACAGAAATTTTTTGAAAAACTAAAAGGATAAAAGAATTGGCTTAAAAAAAGTTGAACTTTCTCTTTGCAAATTCTTATTTAAATTTACTTCAACTCGAAAATCCTTTTGAAGAAATTCTTCATTTTTCTTCTGGTGTATTTAGCAAAGATTCTTTTGACTTGAAACAGAAACAAAGAATTTGAAAATTTTGGCAATTTTGATGGAAATACAAAGATTAAATATTATGTAGTATAACTTTAATATGTACATACATATAAATTATGGATGTAAAAAACTAGTTTAGTTTAGAATCTCAAACTCAAAACTCAATTTTGAGGAATTTACTTATAGTTTAGACTTTATTCAAAAAATGCCAGCAGAAACTATCTTTTACGAGTACATACGTATATATGTTTTTTAGGTAGTTCATACTCGTTACATATTTAAGGATTTCGAAAAAGACCTTTCCAAGTTTAAATTTAATTTCCCAGAAACTCTTTCTTTCCTACCAAATCAAATAAGGTCTTTTAAATCTTGAAATATTCAAGTCTTTAGTTTTTAATAAGGCATATATTTTGCATTTCTTGCCCTTTAAATAGAGTTTTTTGCATAGTACTCGTATAAGTATAGTACCCTAGCTAAATATTTTATAAATCCGATTATATTTCCCTGATCTTTTTTGTCTTTCAAATATTTTAGAGGATCTTAAATTCGACACAATTACTTCAGAGAGTTTGAGAATGGAAAAAACTTATTTAAAGCTTATCAAAAAACAACAGAAGGATTTGGAGAGTCTGAAGAAACGCCAGAGTAAAGAAAAACTTCAAATTCAAAAGACTCAGACGAATGTTGCTGAAAAAACCGTCAAATCCAAACAGTAAGTTTTAATTTAATATGTCAAGTACCTACTAGTACTCGAATTTTGTCGGTATTTTACTAAAAAAATAGGAATTTTTAAAGGTCACTCTTACAGTAGACTACCAGTACAATATAATTTAACAATAAGTACATATTTAAGCTTTCAAGTACTCTACTTGTAATATACTTGTACATACATACAAGTCTACAAGCTTAATATAAAGGTTCAACTTTAGGAAATACTTAAGACTGCAAATAAATTTCAAAATTCTGTCAAAATTGAATTTGATGGATGGATTTTCGTTAAATAGGCAAGTATTTCAAAATCCAAATTCAATTTACCCATTGGCCATTGACGCAATTAATACTACTCGTAAAATAAATCGTCAATATTTTCCATGTAATCAATAATTCAAATCAATTTCAATATTCAAGAACAATGAATTTTTTATTCTTGTATACCTTACTTATGTATCTAAAGAATATGAATATTAATTTGGTTTGTCTATTTGTCATATTTCGGCAATATTAATTGTGTATGGAAATACTCAATCAGTATTTGGCATACTCGTATTATCTTTTAAGACCAATGTTTTAAGAAATGCCAAATTGATACTGATCGAGTATTTTTAGACCTAAAGCGTATCGATTTTAAATATTAAGCTAGTAATCTTAAGTAGATACTTTTAATTGATGGCCCTTGAAAATATTTCTCAAATTCTTCCAAATTGTCTGCAGATATCTATTTATAAAAAAATAATCCTTATAATCAAGTGTTTAAAATTTTAAATATGTATTGATTTGATTGTTAAAAACTCCTTAAAACTTCGTTTTATTTACTGAAGTTCAAAGTTAAATTTATCAATTTTTAAAAAGATTGATAAAGCTGAAGATTGATACTGATCGTGTTAGGTGACAAGTATAACCTAGATTTAAATATAGATAAGTTGCATACATACTGCTGGCATTTGATTAAAAATTTATAACATTATACTCTATGGCTTTGACTTTTGATTTCAATTTACAGACAAAATGACGTGGCACATGACCCTGAAGTTCGTAAAATGGTTGATGACCAGACCTCTCAATGGTAAGTTTATTCTTAATATACTTAAGCAAAGCATTTTTGTGAACGTTTGATTTCTCTTTTCTATATAGGAGCCAAATGTTGAGCAAACACAAACATGAAGAATGGGAAATGTTAAAAGCCCACTTATCAGCCCAAGAAGAAAGTCTCAAAAAACTTATGGAAACTTCTCAATTAGCTCAAATGAAACAACTTGAGGCGAAACACGAAAGGTAAAAATAAATATATCAAGAATATGGAGAAAGCAAACTAGTTAAATTATGAATTGAAATTACAATTACTGAAATTTTGCAAAACACACATTCATACTTGTAATAGTTAATATTACAGATACAGATAGTACTTATATATATATATATGAATGACCAGGTAAATGTATTCACATTCACAAAATCCCTTCTCCGAGGGTAAAATGAAATTAAATTTTCTTCTCATGAAAAACTTAATTGGAATCTTCATAACTTATACAATACCTAAGTACTGTAAGTAAGAATAAGAGTAGTTGTATTAAATTCGAGCTTTATAAATATTCTACAATTGTCCCGAAGATAAAAAAAAAGTTTTTTTTATTCTAAAATGAGCTTTGGGAATTGATACTATACTCATAGTTAGTACTAGTACTTTTCTGTTTAATAATATCAGTAGTAGGGTACTACAGATAGTCTGTTTTGTAGGCGTATTAGATTTGTAGAGAGATTTGTAGAGCTCCCAAAGATCCAATATGCTGTATGTTTCTCTTATCTTTTTCCTATCTAGATTTCAGATCTGTCTAGAAGATCTGAATCTAGATGAATAAAATGCTTTTTTTTTATTCCTGAAGGAAAGAGAATATACTGTAGAATAATGAATATGTACCCTACATTTTCAATTTAAGTAAACTTTCACAAATCTTAAATATATGCAATATGTACCCTATACAAGTATTACAAGCAGATTACTTTAAGAACTCGGTTTAGTCTAGTTTTCAAATCAAACTAAAAATAAGTTTGAAATTTTTTATTAAATCTAAGAATAAAATAAAGATGAAAATATATTAGTTAACCGATTTACTTGAGTAAAATAAGCTATAGTCTCTATTCTCTAATATTTAAATTACATCTACCTAAATCTACCCATATAGTAGATGGTAAGAAATGATAGGTACTTTTCAGTTAGGTATCGGTATCAGTAATCTAGTATCCTACTAACTAGTAAAGTAAGTTTTCAAATTTTTGCAAATTTTTACAAACAGATTTTCAATACTTTTACAATAGTTTGCTCGTGAATTGCAAATAGGTATAATATGAGCTGAGATAACTTACATATATATAAGTAAGGTACTTCAAGTAGTGGCAGTATTATTATATTTTGTCTACCTTCTCTGGCCTTAGGGAAAGCAAAGAGATGAGAGCAAAGCAAGCCCGAATTTCAGTTGAGACTGGTAAAGAGGTGACGAACGATAAAACTCTGAGAAATAAAGCGGAGAAGGATAGACGCTTGAGGGAGAAGAATCAAAATAATACGAAAAAATTCATCGAAGAGAGGAAAGTAGCAGCGATGAAGCAAGACAAGGAGAAGGAGAAGTTGAAAAAAATTCATGAGAACCAACAGCAAGATTTGGCCAAGGAAATAGAAAAAGTAAGCAGCACCCAAAATATCTTTTTCATTACTTTTTTGACTTACCATTTTTGACTTAGATTCTATCTGTATACAGATTTGAAAGATAAGTTTTTAATCTAATTTCACTTTCTCCCATAGGCGATTGAACAGTACAAGAATGAAGAATTGGAGTATGAAATTTCGCAAAAGAATGAGTTTTTTGTGTAAAATGAGAACCACTACCACTACTCTCACAATCAGTAGGGTATCTTTCTCTAATAAAATAAGAAAATTACCAACCATTAGGTATACTACTATGTTATAATAACTCTAGTCTTTAATAACTTTAAAAAAAACTTTATACACACAAGTAAATCTTCCATTTATAATAAATACCTCAATCTGAACATCTCTTAAGTCTTAAGTAATTTAAACACTTTCAAAAATATTTTTAAAGTTTTGTGATTTTAAATGTTCAAGTGATAAGTATGCATGAGAAATCTGATACATATTTTATAACCCTCTTATTCTTGTCTTGTAATAATTAGGTAAAGTAGGGTACATATTACAATATTAGGTGCTACCCTATATAAAGTTTTATAAATAAGTAGGTAGGTGAAAAGTACCATTTAAAACACAGATTCAAAAAATATTATCAATCATACCTGGTCTGGCAATTTTTTTGAGGGAAAAACGAAAAAATTTCAGGGAACCTGAATTTGATTTATTTTTGAAATTCCAGGTTTTTTTTTAGAAATTCGGATTTTGAT
>JAQIXA010000875.1:0-32708 GCA_034699045.1 Nanhermannia cf. coronata Gr-Ori-00579
ACGTCGCGGTGAGAAACTGACACGGGTGAATAACATACGGGTGAGAAAATAATCGGGGAAATCTAGCGTGTTACCCTATAAACGTACTAGTACTAGTACATACATATTCGTAAGTACTGGTATGAAGATTGGTATCTTTTTCCCAGTGCCCAATTATCAGCCCTTATTGTCATTATAACTCAGTTTTTACTTTCCCCATGAACTTTCTCTCTTATAACCTTCGAATTTAAAAGTTGAAAAAACACCCTCCTTACTATCTACTAACTATACCTACTAGTACTACCTATTTGGTTTGATTCTTCAAAAGGGTACTATACTATTATCTGTAGTATTAGGCTATAATCCATATAAAATATACAAGAATGTTAAGTATCAGTATAAGAATATAGCTACTTTTCTCATCTCGAGATCCATATTGCATTCAAAGGTTCTTTATTAAATTCACTTGTGATATATTTCACTCTCGAGATTTTCATACATACATACCGGCTCCAACTAAACTTTAATGAGACCACTTTAGAGAAATATTCATGAGAAAAACTTGAATGCATACCCACAAAGCAAGAAAGGAAGGGTAAAAACGGGCTGGATGTAAATACTGAAAGGCTGGACGACTGCAATTCTCAAATTCCACATTATAGTTGTAATAGTGCAATAGACCCATATTCATATGAGTAATATTGTACCTTTTATTATTAAAATATGAATTTATCAAAGTGCTTAATGTGTCTATTTTTTTCATTTTTTGCAGAGTCGTACACACTGTACTCGGGAGTTTTTCTCTTCCTCGGCTTCTCTGCTTCAGATGAGCTCGTCCTGAAGCCACACACCCACCTCACGGCCCGGGACGTCGTCGCCGCCCTCCAGAACCTCATCTCACCACACTTCCAGCACCAGTACTTCCTTCCCTCAGAGGCAATACCAAACTACCTCAAGAAAGTTAACTCGGTAAGCAAAATACCTTAAATATGTACCCTATATACTGTATTATTATATTAATTAGGTTATAATTAACACCTTAAAATCAGCTTCAGACCTTAAAGTTTAGCCCTTCTATCTACCTTGAAAGAAAATTTTAAATTTTAAAGAGCAAAAATTCAACCCCTCGTAGAAAGTTTTCGTAGTTTTTAAGTATTTTAAAACCTTTTTCACTGATTTCTTGTTAAAAATGAATTGAGTTAAGTAGGTAGCCATGATTGACGCAAGCATTAAAGTCAAGGCCTTGGTTGAATACTCTACCAATAATATATCCAATTTCAGTAGAAATATTTAATACATATTAACAGTACAGTACTTATTATTAAATACTATTTTCTATTCTAATTTTCTAAATATGAATATTATTGTAATATTCATATATTCATTATAGTAAGTTTTACCTTATGTGGAAATTTGATATTTGATATTTTCTAATTTTGTATTGTTATATGTACAAAGGAAATGAAAAATGGATAATTGAAGTAAAGATATGTAGATAATTTATAAATTGATTTCAGAAAAAAATTGAAATTAATAGTTAGGTAGCTATGAATAGATATTTTTGATATTCCATATTTATACTATAGGTATGTTTATAAAAATAGTATAGATACTTAAGTACAATTTGAATTACCTAGTACAATTTAATCGTCAATACAATAAGTTTGACATAGATTAATCGCAAAAATTTATAAATTCTCGAAATCATAATGGGTAACATAAGTCTAACTAAAAGTAAAATCGATTTGTATTTTTTTTTATAGTCGGATTGCCATTTAGATTTATTCAAAATAGAGGGTGAGAACCTGATAATCAACGCAACTGTCGGCGGTTCAGTTGAGGAAGAATTTGGGAACTTTACATTAAGACAGCCGAACGAGGAGCTTCTCAAAAGAGAGAAAGTGAGTCTTTTAATTTACTTAACTTTCTACCTTTCACTTACAAGTACAAACACTTATGGTATAGATACTTAGGATTAGTACTTCTTGCACTATAGTATTAGTTGAAGTAGTAGAACGGTGCAAGTCGGAGACACATACGATTTCCTAGTAGGTGTTGCTCTGTCTGGTTAATTGATTGAAGAAAATACTTATTATTATTTACAACTAATAATAGTCTAAGAGTAACAATATATTATTTTGATATTTCTAAATAAAAATGTGACTGATTGTGTTTGCTTAATAGGAGCAATGTCTTCCAGCCCTGAAAGCCCTGAGCAACCTTGTCAATGAACACCACCCCATCATTCACAACCACATGCTCCTGTCCATACTCAAACTCGCATTCGTTGAGGTCAACATACCCATTTCGACGTCGGGTTCAGCCTCGACTCATCACAGGTAAACTCACCCATAATTAACTAATTATTTTCATTCTACTAAAATATCAAAATCCTTAAAGAGAGCGACAAAATATAAGTATCTAGTTACTTCCCTATGCTGATTTTTCAATTTTGAAACTCTTTTTTTAGGAGTTCGATATCTCCACTGCCCCTGGTGCCCCTTTTGGCCCTGAGCCTTTTAGTGCTCGGTGAACACCTTCACTCGGCCATCCTCAACTCCAACTCGATCCGAAGAGAATCTTCCCGGCTACTTTTATGATAAAGTGACCAAGTTTTATGTAAAAATGCCTCATATCTACTATTATCCATTTATATTACTTACATACATAACATAACATATATAGTAGTACTAATATGTATATTTTGAACTTTCTACTAAAACATAAAACAGAGACTACTTTCTACTTACTAATACTACTACTACTACTACTACTACTACTTATACTCATACATATGGTTCTTCAATGGTTCTCTTATCTTTATCTTTTTACAACAAAAAGAGTAAAATATATCACCGCCGCCACATCCACCACCGACATATCTCTCATATGTATCTGTGTATGTGCACACATAACCCAAAGCACTTGGAACAAAAAAAAATCAGATTAGATCAGATTCAAAAAAAAAAAGATTCTATCAACTACAACTACTACAGAATACTACAACTTGTACATAAAGTAATACTATTATATATTGGTACATAAATATTATCTACTTATACATACAATACAATACAAACAATACGTTCTCAGGCAAGCTAAAAAAATCTAAAATATTCATACAATATATACAGTTCACAAGCAACACAAATAAATCAACTTGCATTCAAATTGCTGCCGCCCCTTACAACATAATATTTTACGCTAGTACTTATAAATAGTAGTAGTTAGATAACCCAAGTCATTTTTATTTATCTTTACAAGTATCTTATATACCATCATATCTCATAAAAAACATCGGGTTTATTTACCTCAAGTAAAAAAAAATTCACATTTACTCCACTTGTTATATCATACATTGTTATTCTGAACTAAAAAGTCGGTTACTCTATACCTTTAACTGGTTCCGATTGTAGTACTTTTACTATACAGAGAAGCTTAAAAATGTAATTACAAGTTTTTTTTTGCCTAACTATCTCTACTAGAACTAGTACTAGTACATTAAGGAACAAATATTAGAGTGATACACTACTTTTACAGTGCTTATTTATCTACCGAAAAAGTTTACTTTTTTTAGCTACAGATATATAGGTATTCCAAATTACATATTATGTACATAGTATAGAAATACATATAAGATGCCTAAATTAGTAATTAAGAACAACATTCCCTTTTTTGAGTACCTATTTTTTATAGTCCTTCATTCCTATCCAATCTTATCCTTAGGTAAATATCATTTATGTAGGTATACAGTATAAAACTTTACTTACAAAGTATTTACATTTTAAAAGTATTATTTTTTTTGCTTTTAGAAAGCTCACTTTGTAAGTATCTAGACTCTAGACACAGATACAGATTAAATAGTATCATGCATATGAGTAAGTAAATACTTTGCAAAAAGTCCTATTACTAGATAGATCTCTACTACCATACTTCATACTATAGGTATACTCTTGTTGGTAAAAGTAAAAAGTCGATTTTGATAGAGAATGGATAAGCTTATTGAGAATTGCGATACTTAGGTACCTTTGGCTCAATTTCTAAAAATCCAAAAGTACCCAACTTATCTTTAGATACTATGGAAGTACTAGTACTACTATTCAAAAAATAATATTCAATAAAATTAGTAGTAATATAGTATGTAAGCACTTTATAGAGATGATCGAGAAGGCTTTTTAAAGCCAATTTTTGCGGAAATGAAAATTTATTTACCTTTCAGAAAGCAATACTATAAATTTAAGTAAATATTCACAAAGTCATGATGATGTGTTGGTGAGTTAAATTCATTCTTCTCGAAATCGACCTTTACATTATAGATTACAATACACTACATAATATGTTGTACTAGTCAATATATTATTATGTAGTAGTACGAATATAAAGTATTTTTTTGAAACCTAAAATAATTATGTTAATAAAAATAAGGTATATTTCTTCCATCAGATTTAACAATTAATATAAGATATAAAAGGTAATTCACATATAACAATAAAACTAGAGGGGAAATTCAAAATTTTCAAAATATAAAATAAAATAAAATAAGTGTGTGTTTGTGTGTGTTTATATATTTAAATAAATAAATATCCTAAGTGTTTTCTATTCCTACAAAAAAAAGAGATATATATTTTTCTGATAAAATAAACCATAAATAAGTGATATACCTACATAGTAGACATAAGATACTTGAAAAATTTTAAAGTGTCTTTGCACTTTGGGTTGAATGTTGTACGTAGTACAGAAAATAATAATAATGTAACTAGACATATAGAAGGTACTACTGCTAGTATAAAATGATAAAAAAAGGTTCAAGTAAGTACTCATTTTTATCTATTAGGACTATAGGTAAAACCAATAATATAGTATAAGAATAATACGTATAAATGTACAATAATACTTTTATAAAATGCATAATACTATTATAGTTATAGTTAGATAGTTAAAAAATATTTGTGAAATATTTAATTTGTATTTAAGGTAAGGGGCTCTAGCTAGCCAAATTTCAAATTGACGATATAAAAAAAGTGACACTGAATACAATAATCTTTAGATTTAGTTTAGAAATTGGTAAATTGTTCACTTAATATAGTGTAGTAGTAGTATAGATGTTGTTCTATACATTAGGACTAGTAAATATAATCTAAAGTAAAAATTGCAAACTTATACCAGTTGTTAATAATATTTGTATGTATCTTATCTGATGGTTAAAACAAATTGTCAGTCAGTTCTACTATATTGAGTTATTTTAAAATAGTAAATAGTAAATAATATTGAGCTCAATCGATATTTAATTCTTTTCTTTTTATTATCTTTTTTCAATCGAATTCATTGAGCAGGACTCTCACACACATTCAGACTACACTCGATATAAATAGTCTCAAATCAAATTCAAATAAGTATATTTGCCAACAATTAAAAATGTAGATATTTAAATATTTAAAGCACACCATCACCATATTACCAAATATACTTGATTGCTAATAAATTCGTACTTACTAGTAAATAAGCCTATATATTATACTATACTATTGTATATGGATAAAATATTGTTACAGATACAGGCAATGTCGACTCGACAAGTTCTAAATTCTAAAGTAATAAATATAATGTACCTTTGGTTGTATAATTTATGATTTTTTTGTATAGTTATTGTATGTTAGGTAGTTAGCTAATACCTGGACTAACACTGTGTTAGGTAAGTATACATACATGAGAATGAGAAGGTAAAGGCTTACATTATATTATAGTACTATATTGTAATAAACAAAAATTGAGATCAAAATGTCTTTGATCTAAATTCTACATAAATATGTACTTATGTATTTACATAAGTATGTATATGATATGGTAAAAATACATCTACGCATAATAAATTGTAAAAAACCGTGGATTAAAATAATGAATATGACTATGAAATAAGAATGTTTCAAAGTGGCTCAAAATGGATAAGATTTTTTTTGGTAAGAAAAAGTTGAAAAAAAAAAGACATTTTACACACTTACAAGTAGAAGTGTTTTTGTTGGGGGTGATGAGAGACGTGTATGTGTAGGTACTTTTCTAGTTTATATCAGTTAGATAAGTTGATAAATTATTTGTTTTTCTAAATACTAGTATGTAATATGGTGTATTTAATAAGTGATTAAATTATATCTTCTATATTGTATTACCTAAGTGTATAAGGTTTGTTGACTTGAAAATGTTCTAATTTGTTAAATAATCATAATTTTTATAATATAGTAATAATGAAAAAAAGTGGAAAGAAAAGAACAAAAATGGGGCAATGAAATCGAGCTAAGCTCTTATTATACTTATATGTAGTAGGTATAGTGGTTAGAATTTAATTTTTAAAAACATGACACAAAAAATGAAGACATCGAGACAAAAAAACCTTTTATCAATATGATATACCTACTTATACCTACAACTATCTATTACATATTTTATTAAAGTTTAAAAATATCAATATCAATATCAAAATTTTTTGGATAATTTGATCTATAAATTGTTAGCTAAAATAACCACCTTTATGGGTTTTTTTTGGAAAATTGGTTTTTGATTGACATTGACATTAATTTGAGAAAAGTTAAATAGTCGGTATGTATAAATAAATAAATTGTTCTAACTATAAATAGTGAGAGCAGAGCAGAGCCAACATAAATGAAATATTATATTGTTTATTATATAGTTAAAGTTATAACTATATTACATATTAAGACATTATACACTATTATATTATATTGTATATTTACATAAGTTATTAAACCAGTTATTCAATGGTTTAATAAAGAAAAAAAAAACTATAATAAAATGCGAAAAAAGAGTATAATATGACTTTAACCGAGCATAAAATTTATTTTACATTATTCATAATTCATATTACTTATAGTATAATGTTTTATTGTGAGATATATTTAAAATAGAAGAATCTCTTCCAGTAGTATAATATACTGTAGCTTTATAATACTTAAGAATAATATATTGAATTAAATAGATAAAAGTTTAAAACCTGAAGAAATTTCCTAATCTAGACTTTTTTCCAGAGGAGTGGCTTTCAATAATAGGCCACGATAATCATACGTGGATTTAGTCAAGTAAAAATAATGAGTAGGGTGCTACACTATACATACAGATATCACGGTAAGTATTGTAAGTATATCAAGTCAATTATATACTTACATGTAGGTATACTAGTTGTAACTATTTATAGGTATTTAGAATTAAATATAGAGTAGATATTTTTTTAGAAAGACAATAAAAAGTAGGTAGTTTAGTTTATATCTTTTTGACTATTGACCGATTGGTCTGCCAACTAGCACTTATAATGTCATTGTCATTGTCAATTTCAACTTGATTAATTTGTTTCCTTGTATGTTCTAGCTTCCATAGGCTAGGTATATAGTATGTTATGTACTGAGTAGTACAGAAAACTATTTTTAAAATTGACCAATTAGCCAAAAATAGTACACTATTTAAAATAATTTAAGGTTTAAAGTATGTACATGTACATTATGTATAGAAGTACATAATTAGAACAGAATTACACTATTTAAGCTTTGTAGCCATTTACTTTGACTTTTTTAGGCTGAGCTAGGAGTTACAAGGTTCGACATTTATATGAGTATTATATACTATAATCAAACTATGAATTAGGTTATGTTATAATAAGTAACTAGTTAAAATTAAAATAGTAGGCACTTATCGACTAGTAATAAATAAATAGATCAATTGGACTCTGATGATTGAACAGAAAGAGAGCTGTTATAATTACGATAATATGCTGAATGAATGGGAGTCTCTGTTTCTCCCTTGTTACCCTTATCTACTTACTTAGATACTTATACTTAAATAATATTATGAGAAACATACTTACATACTATTAGTAGGTACGAGTAGGTACGACTTTTCTCGTATAAGAAAAATAGTCGAGTCTCAAGACAGATTTGAATGAGCTGGACATAATTCGTAGGTATATGAATCTGATATCCTTTTTAAAAAATTGTCAAGAAATTGACCTTTGCCCTTCTTATATCCTCTTATATAATTATCTGTATTACTCAGCTCTAATCTATGACTAAGGTACCTACTATCCGTATTAGTATATGGGTATTTATTTATACGAATGCTTGCTAAGAAATCTTCATTTCTTCTCAAGAATGAGATCAGAATAAACATTTATTTGTTCCAACTTTAAGCAACACACTGACTTATGGATTAGATACAACAGTACTAACTTAACTAGAGCATCTTGAGTTCTTGAGATTTTGAGACTGTGACTAATTTTTGTGTAGATTGCATCGGTGTTGGTTTTGGAGTTGATTAAGTAAATTGATAGATTTGTGGAAATCAAGTGTGACTTTTGGGAGTAAATAATTCAGTGTTCAGGTGAGGTCGAACAACGAAGATCCATTTGGGTCATATACTATCCAAAGTACCTACTAACTATACATTATAGTTTCTGGAAATTTGTGCTCGACCGCCGTGGCGGTCAAAAACTTTAAGACAACATGGCAATCGAAAACCACAAATCAATTGCACTGATAAAAACATTCCTACCAATACTACTCCTCATCGCCTTTTTCCAAACAACGAAATCCAGTAAGATACTTGCAC
Source organism: Nanhermannia cf. coronata Gr-Ori-00579 (assembly GCA_034699045.1). NCBI lineage: Eukaryota > Metazoa > Arthropoda > Arachnida > Sarcoptiformes > Nanhermanniidae > Nanhermannia > Nanhermannia cf. coronata Gr-Ori-00579. Next base: position 8,587 of record JAQIXA010000875.1, read on the forward strand.
TACTTAAAATTAACTATATGGAAGGGTACTACTGATATGTATGTATTACTAATAGTATCCTAATATATACCTACCTATATTTTAATGATTATAGTGAAAAACCTCGACCATATGCCCTACTAAATACTAATTATAAATCTTTTTTATTAGCCGATATCAAAGAATTTTATTAAATCTAAAATTATGAAAATTTCTTGTTTTTGTGAAAATCTTTAATATAAATATTTATAAAAAACTTAGCAGGGTCTCTCGGGTGGGCATTGTAATTATGCGTATCATTTACAAAAGTTTTCAATCATTGAAACTCTCGTTGGGTTAAGTATAAATTACAAAAAGTTTTAAAAAAATATATATAGGTAAGGTAGGGTATAGCTCTATCGGTTGGCAAAAAGTTAATTTTTCGGGTTAATATGAGATTTTGGAGATTTTAAATAAATTGTCAAACGGCATGTGCTGTGCAACTATGAACGAGCAGGTATATTACCTGATATTGATAGGTGAAAGTTCTTACTATAGCAAGCTAAAGTCTCACAATGTCTAATATTCAGTATGGTATATTGGTACTACTCGTAGTACTACTAGTAATACGGTAGCTAGCAGGTAATAATTAATTTGGGACTATACAAAACAAGGTACATACTTATAGGTATATTTATTGATTATAAATAAAAAATTGTAATTGTTATTATTGTAATTCTTTATTTATACCAAGATATAATTTTGAAACATTTGTAGAAAAGTTAAATGAGAAAAAATTCAAATGTCATTTTATTCTAACTTATTATCCTTTTTTAATTTAAGCTAAGTATTAGGTATTTTTGTTGAATTTCTTTTTATAGTACTTTGTAGTTAGTAATTAGTACAGATAGTATTAGTGTCAGTATCTACCTACAAGTAAAAGCTGTTTATGTACTTAAGTATTTGCCTGCTTATTCGTTATTTAAAGATATAAACGAGTATCTTATAAAGTATCATGCTCATACATAGTATTAACTAGGTGTATTTTGACCAAAATTAATATTCGAGGTGTGAACCATTTTTTCTCCTTTCTTGAGAAATGAATAATAGTAAAATGAATGGGATATTATCTATGGTGTAAAAGACACATTATATTAAATATGCCTATAGATAGAAAGTAAAAGTAGTGATGGTGGTGTGGTTTGGTGGTGTTATGATGGTTTGTAAAAATAACAGTCAAAATCCCACCACCACCACCATTTCTTTTATAATTTTTCACTTTCGGTCTTTCTTGGAATGAAAAACTTCTCCCCTTTACTCTCTAGTAGATACTAGTATACCTTTATGCAGGTATATACCTATATTATGTGTATGTAGGTAGGTATTTTGCTTGAGTTTCGAGGCCCATGTCCCATCGCTCCTTCTCCTCCTGTCTTTTTGGCGTGTAGAAATTCTTATTAGCAAAAAGATTAGTTTTGCCTCTCTTTCTTCATCACCTTTCTAATAGGCAAACACCATGTATACCTACCTACTGATACATATAATATATAAACTCCTAATGGTAAGAGCCATGAACCAATGCTAAATTGTCAAAATTTGGATGAAATTTTGACTTACATTTTGAGAAAAAAAATCAGCTCAAATTAAGTAAATCTTTTATGTATCATTTAGCAATTTATTAAAGGACAAAAATTTACAAGTTTGGTTTACGATTAGGTTCACTTATATAAGTAAAGTAAATACCACTGCTCTCTTTGGATAGGTCCCTACTTTTTCCAAATTAAATTATTTTAGTTTGATCAAAGCTCTGAAAATCTCTGAAAATCTGATTGACTCGTGTGCTGTCTTTTGTCTAACTTTATTTTGAAACTTTTGCCGAGTATTTCTATACATTAATAAATGATTATATCAGTACAGTAGCAATGAGGTATATAGTGATATATCAGTATTCTGTAGTAGATAGGTACCTATTAATAGTGGTAGGTAATAGATAAAATATAGATAGATAGTTAGGTACTTTTATGTTTTATAGAAAATATAAAGTGATCAGAGAATGTGCATGAATACAAAAGATAGTAAGTAGTGTGTAAAATAATGTATGATGAAAGATTTGAAATTTGAATCCCTTCAAATTCCTTTGGGGGGATTTGACAAACTTTAACTATAGGACATATTCACTATAAAATACCTCAAATAGTATCAGTATGAAAGTATGTATGTACTCTGAGAAAATGAAAAACTAATTTATATGTATGCTTTGAAAGGTCCGATCCGAGAAGAGAGCAAATGTGGTCCTGCAAAATGTACGATATTCAACGACGGATACGGTAAGCCCTAAATTCTTTTTGTAATATGATATTTAATGATAATATCTACTTAAGTAGAAGGTATTACGTTTTTTTTTGATGGGAAAATCTCAAAAGTTAATGATAAATTTCATCTACATGACGGTTCAATTTTTGATCTACGATATTTGGTGGTTTGACAGGAGGGGAAAAGTTTCTTTATAGGACTGGGCATATCTATCTGTATAAGTATACTGTGAACAGCACTATATCAGTCGAGGGGGGACCCTCAAGACAAAGTGGGATTCACCTATCTGCAAATGCATCTCTGAAATTCCAATCACCATGTGAAGCCATACTCCTTGTAAGTTTTTACATTTTTTCCTTTAAAAGAAGAGAATTTTAAGTTATGGATTTAAATTTTTTTTGGCTGAATTTTAATCACACAGATGAAGAATGTTGAGCTTCTTCAATCGACTCTTGAAGATGCTCAAAATGAACAATTTTTTAAAAGTAGCCCTGGAAAGGACCAATTTGCATTAGCACTTGAACAATATCCACTAAGGTTCTACAATAAAATACGAAAATAAGTACCTATCTAGTGAAAGATCCTTTAAAGGGTTTTAATAATTCTAATAGATTTTCCTGGTCTGATGGGCTGATTGAAGAAATATGTCCAGATGTAGCAGAATCTCCAGCAGTCCTCAATGTTAAAAGAGGGTTTTTATCGGCACTACAAAATACAATGAAAAGGCTCGATTTGGATCATGATGGAAATGAGGTTAGCTATAATTCCATCATCATTCATTCCTTCTGTAGAATTTGAGTAAATGATCAAATAAGCCAACCTTTTGGTATTCTCTTTATTTATACATAATTCATAACATAATACTGATATGTATAGAATTGAGGGATCGTAAAGTTAGGCTATTGCCGAATTTAAAAATTCTTTCAATACTATTTCCATTAACGGTTTAATTTTTAATTATTATACATGAATAGGGAGATGTTCAGGGTAAATGTAAAGTGCAATACAGGCTTGGTTTAGCAACTTCAAGTACAATGACAGTCATCAGAAAAAAAGATGTGAACTCCTGTGGTGACAAATTCGGTATCAAGTCCTCTGGTAATTCAAAACCAATTCGTAAAACTCATAGATATAGGTACCCTATATAGGTACCCTATATGTACTTACTTACTTACTCACCCGATTTTAACTTACTTTTTTTTAGTCCATGGGATGCCTTATAATTTTGGAACAGTAAGTCTGAATTTTCATTGAAATATTAAATGATAAAACGGAACATTTTTCGCAGTTACACCAATCAATGCCAGCAGTCAGATCGACATCAGAATGCGAGCAAACTGTAGACCGAAATTTGTTATCATCAGTGTCCTGTTTTGAGACTCATCGATTGAGAAGTTTAGCTCGAGGAGCAGCCGGAGCTTATACAAAAATCCACCAAAGTTTAGAACTCGAGTCTGATATAAATCCTTTGAAATCATCTGGTAATAAAGAGTCTAGAAATAGAAAACGAAATCGAGATGATATGGATGATATGGATGATGATGATGAGGAGGATAATGAAACCGACTCACCTGGGGTCACCAGAATCCTAGATGCAAAACTCTTGCAATTAATTAGCAAATTTAGCGAATTGCCGACAGAGGTTCGAGTTTCTAGAAGAGAATCTCTTTTATTTCAACATCACTCTCATCAGTCTGGGCCCTTTGCTAACGACTTTCCTACTTTCAGCACCACCACTACAAATACTAATAGTAATATGGGAATAAAAGCAAAATCAACTCTTTCCAAATTCTGTCAGTATTTACTAACTCAGCCTAAGGTACTCACTCACTCACTAATACAGATACTATCTCTACTACTCTTGTCTCTAGATGAGAGAAACAAAACTTTTAACTCTTTAATCCACAAGCTTTAAAAGTTTAAACTATAATACATTGATAGTGTATACTTAGGGATTTATTTAATTCAATTTATACAACTATTTATATCTCTTTTTACTTCACAAGTTGCAGCGAAAATGTCAAATTAATGATTTTATAAAGTTTCTAAAAAATTTGTTGACGTATTATTTTGATTCATTTATTTTTATAAAAGAATAGTAGTAACGTAACTATCTCTCTAAAATATAAAAATACCCACATGATAAAAAATTACATATGACTTACGCAGAATACCTTTTTATTAATTTTTTATATTAAATCTTTATTTTGTCCGCTTGCTTACTGCAACATATTGTATGAATATTTTATAGGAAAACAATTATAAAGAGGTTGGATCTATATTTGAAGAATTAGTTGGCATTTTAAGGCAAATGAGCTACACCGAATTAGACAAATTTTCAAAAGAGGCTCCTGTGATTTGTCCAACGGATCGGTATAGCTATCTCTAATCATCTATAGATAATTTATATTTATGACTACTTTACCTAGAAGACCTTTTGATGATGCTCTCGAAGCGATGGGAACTTCAGCCTCGATATCAGTTATTAAGGATAAAATCCTGAAAAGTGATGCACCACCTGAGACAATTGAATCTTGGATAGCCTCATTTGCCTACATTCAAAACCCTGATCTTTCGATGCTCGACTCAGCACTTGAGATCCTCAGATCTCGTGATGAATACCCCAATATTTTACTCTCGTACTCAACTTTAGCTCAAAGGTATTGCCAGCAAAACCCAGGATGTGAAAAACACACCTCGATCAATAAACTCACAAAATTGTATGAAATCTACTTTAATTATACAAAATGCTCGGTTAAAAAACCTAAGGATATTGAGAATGTAAGCTTACCTATATATTATAGTATAGTTTTCAATAAAATTATGTTAGATATTTCGTAAATAAACTTGTAGACACTGATGTACTTGAAAGGATTGGGGAATTTTGGTCAACGTACTGATCAAATTGAAAAAATCATTGAAAATTGTATTGACAATGGGACAACTGCCTGGTGAAATTCAAATTTCAGCAATTGAAACTCTGAGAAGAATGCCTTGTGGTACTGGGATATTAAGAAATTTTTTTGAAGATGAGGAAAAAGACTCAGAAATTCGTATAGAAGCCTTCCTAGCTCTGATGAGGTGTCCAAATTACGAGAAAATTCGTTGGCTAAGGGGTAGAATGGAGGTAGAGCAAGTAAATCAAGGTAATTTCATTGAATTTTTTGCAGTTTACATATATTTGCACACATTATGAATCAATCAGTATATTATGCACTATATAGTTGGTTCATTTATTTGGACATGGGTGAAAAATATGCAAGAGACAGCACTTCCAAGCAAAATAGAAATTCAGGGGCTTTTAGCAGATGAAAAATTCGCTCGGAAATTCCCCGTTGATTTCAGAAGATTCTCTAGGCATTTTGAAATATCAACATTCTATGATGATTATAATTTAGGTAATAAAATACTCTATTATTTTATCCTATTTTCTATTACCTACTATTATTACCCTACCTATGTTACTTAATAAATTGAATGTCCAGTATGCTTTAAATTGCTGGAAAATTTTATACGTAACTCATCTCGTTTAGATACTTGTATGTAAATTATACTTTACTTATCCTTATTTATTCGGTTTTTAGGAGCTGGACTTGATGGAAACCTTATTTATTCACAATTTTCGTATTTACCTCGTTCAACAATGCTCAACATGACTGTTGACCTTTTCGGAGAATCCATCAATGTGCTTGAAGTACGGGATAAAAGAATCAATTTTAGATTAAAAGTTTTCATACATAAATCTTGTATCTTTTAAATTTCTTTAGGCGAAAGTGAGAACAGAAAATTTTGAGCATTATATTGAGTCTATATTTGGTCCCAATGGGAGTCTTAACAGCCCTCAAGCAGCAGCAATAGTTGCTGGGTTTCGGAAAAAAAGATCCATACCGACTAAAAGGAGATTGAAAATATTTGCTCTGGAAAATGAAGCATTTAAAAGATATTATTCACAACCTATGGTATTATAATTTGAGAATATAACATTACAGATGCATGAACCTATATTGTGTTTGTAAATATATGGGAAAATATATTTTCTACTTTCATGCATATAGGTCTCCTTATCTTTAAAAACCTTTGGCAATGAAATACTTTTCTGGAGGAAAGTTGGGGTTGAGCCGCCAAGTTCATTCAACTTTTTAAATCCCATCCATCAAATCCTAAATAAGGTTCGAAGAATTACTAACTTAATTACAAAATGTAGGATTAATATAGTGGATTAATAATGGGATCGTAGTACTAGTAATACAAATGAGTTGATAATAAATTCTCATCAAGGCTCGGAACATTATGTATCTCTATATGAAAAAAATTATATAATATTTAAGCTACCTATACAGATATATTAGGTAATACTAATCTTAAGTCAAAATGAGTTCAAGTAGTAGCTATTTTAAGAACAATTTAAAAAACTTCGTTTTGGTTGAATTTTAAATTCTAACAAAAGTAGATCTTGAAATTTTAAAATTAAATAATATATCTATTTGTTACAAATATAGTAGATAGGTATTATATTATTTATGAACTTGTAAAAAATAATACATATAAATCCGAGCTCTTGAGTTACATTAGCTAAATACTAATAAATACCTAAGTACCTATTTTGTGTAGTACAAGTGTTACTAAATCTTATTAATTATTATGTTTTTGCTATTTAGAATGTAGATTTACAAAGATCACAAATTCTCCTTGACTCGTCATATATCATTCCCACTGGGGTAGGTTTGCCCCTAAATCTGAGTGCGACCGCTTCAAGTGTATACCGATTTCAAGTCTCATCTTCCATGAACACGAACTCTGGGCTGGATTTTAGTGCGAAATTAGAGCCAAGGTACAATGCAAACAGTTTAATAATTATAATTAATGAAGTACAATTTCATTCTGGTTGATCAACAGTGCAATCATAAGCGTTCAAGGGAGCATGACAATAAATGTTGGTGAAGAAACCACGACAGGAATTCGGGTTCGAGCTTCCCTAAGATCCTCGATAGCAGTGGAATCCCAAATTCAAATACAAGGAACCAAATTACTTAAGGCTGAATTTGGCCTCCCCAAATCTCGTCTCGATCTACTCGAGTACAAATCGGATTTGATATTTTTACAGCATGATGGTCCTCAAGTTGTCGGTCAATTACCACCACCAAATTCACCCTCAATGAAGCCCTTGTGTACAGGAGGACTTTTGGGCCGGGCAATTGGCCTCCGGTTATGTCGTACAGCATATTTTTCTTTAAGTCCTGGCTCGGATCAAGATAGCTCATCATCTCCATATTTCCCCCTAAATGGACCTTCACAATTCCTCGTAACTGTTGAGAAAGAAAATCCTCGGCTAACGAAAACCCGAATACATTATGAGTATTATGATAGTGAGGTGAGCTTATTTCTTCTATACATTCTACAAATACAAATAAAATGCATTCAACTTTCAATTTTAACTATAAAGCTTGTACGAGTATATATGCCCTAATACCCTATATAATTTATTGAAATATGGAGAAAATCAGATACTAATAAGATACTAATAATAGTAGGATCCTATATCACTATTGCTCTTACTTAAATATACTAGGAAACAAAGTAACTCAATGGTCTATAGAAAATGTCATTTAGAAAATATGTATCAGTAATCCAAAATCAGAGCTTGCTAAATTTCAATTTACCTAATATTTAACTTTTTGATAAATATTTTGAAAAAAATCAATGCCATATTGTAATAGTAATAATGAGATTCGATTCATGATAATTTCTACGATTTTAAAATTGTGTATCCGTATTTTTAGTGAGGTAGTAGTTTCCTTACTTGAATTCTAAGATTTAGGCCGGATATTTGAGCTAAATAACGAGAGTAAAAGTAGTTTGGAAGAGAAACTGAGCTTATTATTCATTTCTAACAACACAACAACAACAAACTTAAATGAGCCGAGCTACACGAGTATCCCATGTATAGTAGTTTAAGGTGCTACTTACATACTTGTAAATATTAAGGGATTTATAAAACTGACGTCTAATATATAGGCCATAAACCAGGAAAAGTTTATCCACAAAGGCTCAACAATTCTCACAAATCTTTCACTCTTGTCCTTCCCCTCTCGCCACTGATGAACTAAATAACTTTCTTTGCTCTTAATCTACCTACCTACATAATACATATTATATGTATATATGTTATGTATCCTTAAATTATATACTGTTAGATATATCTTCAATATTACAAGTAAAACAGAAATGTTACAGATAATTCAGCACTTTTTCAGTTTCAGTATTCAGAAAATATATTTAACCTGATAAAGCCAATTACTAAAATTTACAATAAGTAATCGTACATGGAGAAGAATTTTCTTGGTCACTTCCGATAATTTCTACTATAGGAGTACAGATATTAAATATTCTTATTTTTCCTCAAAATTTTCATTAGAATATATATTTTGATAAGCTAAAAACATTGATTAAACTTTTAGGCTGAATGTAGCAGAATTTGAGTAGTTAGTTAAAATTAATGAATAAATGACTTTGAAATTTGAAAGAATTTGTGATGATTCTAAACTTTGATTTTTTTTATTAGAATTCTACAAAATTGACCAGTAGGTATGAAACTGTCGAGCTCGGGATTTCAAACACCATCGGGTTAAACATTGATATGGATAAAGTTTTACAAAACTTTCAATTCTCATTTAAACTACCAGAAAATTCGATTGAAGCATCTGGGTATGTACGACATAACAGTGGTGGAGATGGTGAGACTAATGGTAAATTCGAATTAGTTGGAACATCGGGGCGATCCAAGATTTTGGAAATGGGAGCTTCATTTACTACCAGTAGTCAAAATCAAGAATCAAAAGTTAAGAATTTAGTGCCAAAGTTTTGGATTTTAATGCAAGGGAAAAAATACATTGATGGCAAAGGCATGTATCAAATATACATTAAAAGTATACTGTACACTATTACAGTATACAAGCAAAGTAAAGTAAAAGTTCAAGAATTTAAAAAATTTCTATACATTACTTTATGTAGGTGAAATAATTCTCGAAAATCAAATGGAGAATGGTGGGATAAATTTTAGAGGTGCTGGAGATATGAAATTGTGGGATGGAGGAGAATCAAATATAGATATTTATGGATCTAGAAATGAGACTGATTTTGATATTAGACTCACTGCAGACTACAAGAGCATATCTTCAAAAAATAAAGAAACTGTCCAATTTATGGCAAAAACTCAAGGATTGGGAATAAATGATGTTGGCCAATTTAATCAAATAATTCAATTACATTTATCAGAATATCCACATCTCAACATTGATGCCTCGATGAAATACCGAGTAAGTAATTTTGCTCAATTAATTTCATTAAAAGTGATTTACCTACTGATCTAAGGCGATTTGGCGGAGTGGATAGAGCGAAACTCTATATTTGCAATCCATTCTTTATTGATCCAAATATTATATATCTGAGTTCATCGCCATGCATGGCCAATAATAAAAGAAATAAGATCAGAGGAGTAGAGAAGGCGAAATACAGATTCGTAGAAAGGGCTTTTGATTTTGAACTCTGTGAACTTAAATCACGCTATATGAATTGTTGTATAATATCATGGCCTTTCGAATAAGTTTATAGCTGTATGGTCTTTTCGATACCCTTTATCCTAATTTGCATTACTCTTGAATACTCTTATATAAGCTCATTATTAAGGGTCAGTGTACCCAGCTTATCAATTCACTTTAGAGATAATGATAACCAAATGAGTACCCTACTTAGCCATCTGAATGCGGGCATTTAGGCAAATCAGCTTAGTGCTCCTCAGAATCTCAGAATCAACAACAACAACAAAAATTAGACCTAAGTAAGTAGTACATACCTTGTAACTACCAATGTTGTTAATGATGCACTTTTTTTTTTAATCCTCAATCGAGAAATTGAGAATTTCAGACTCTTTTTGATAACTTTTAGACAATTTTTTAAAATTTTAATACCTACAAAACGGCTAATAAGTCATGCACGCCAAGTACAATATATTTTTTGTATTTTAATCAAGTGACAAATTTTTAGGATAGAAAAGACAAAATTTGAAAAAAAAAAATCAAAAACAAATTGGTATTTAATCAGTCTACTAAAATTGTGCCCAAAAACTGATTTTGTCCAACCCTGAAGTTACCAGACATATTTTAAGTAATTTCAATTAATTTAGGGCGACGAAGAAGGAGTAGAGTCGCAAATGGAAATTTCAACATTGGGCACCAAATTCAATCACAAATTCATTTATTGGATAACACCGGAAATGAATAGATTCAAATGTCTATTTGGGCTTGTCAACAGTCAAATTGAATATCTTATAGACACAAGCTTGGTGTACAAGGGAAATTCGATTGATTCAAATATTACACTACTATATGGTCCAGGTAATTTGTTTTTTTAATTAATTGCCTGCTAACTACCCTACTATACTGTACTAGTATATATTTATAAGTACAGTCATACAAGATTCTGATAAATGATTTCAATTATGTACTTTAAATTCCTTTAAATTACAGGGAATAAGTTTCAATCAACACTCTTTCTGGAAAAAGATCCAGGTTTTCTCACCGAATTTCATCTAGGCTGGAATGTAACTTTACCGAATCAAATTGAGCCATTCCGAGTTGGACTGGATTTAAGGGAATCTTCGCATAGGGTTTACGAGGTCATTTTATATACATAGCAATAAAATGGAAAATAGTTTGAATATAAATATTTATTACTATTTTTATATCCACTATCTACATAACCTACCTATAAATACATAAGCAATTTTGCTTCACTTTGACTTGGTCACAGACAAAAAATGTCTAAAACAAACTAGTGATCATTCTAAAAACCAAAGAATTAAAAGTAGGTAGGTATGTAAAAATAATATAAAAGTATTTTAAATAGATTTATAAAATTAGTTCTTATACTCTTACAGTATGTATGGGGGTATATTATGCTCTATGTAGAGTACCCTACATATTGAATAATGTAATTGTATTTTAGACATTTTTTGTATTGTCCAAGAATCCGAACTACAATTTATCTCTCGTATCTATATTTATAGGGGAAATTTTTCACAGATTGGTTTTCCACAAAAAGTCTCCTAATCGAGATGGAGTACTCTGATAAAAGTAAACGCTACAGGATTCACAGAGCAATTCAAGTGGCTATTCAGTCGAAATCCTTCGATAAACTCAAAATCGCAGGACTCTTCATACTTGACGACAAAAACTCGAAATTCCAAATCACAGTAAGTCGAACAAGTAAAAAAGCCGATATTCTATATCTAATTTAGTAATTCATCATTATGATTCTCTTAGCTTACAAGTAAAGCGACCCTTTGGCATACAATCTCATAATACTTTTGAGCACTTAAACCGAATGAAACCTAATTTCTTGTTCTAATTTTTATAGTCAGTTTCATTACCTTAGTATTTTAACCAATACAGAATAGCTTTGCTTGCTTTTGCCTTCAAACTGTTAAATCGATAACTTAATTCTAAATATCAACTTTAATAGAGCGAGTACAAAGATCAGAAAAGCAAACTTGAACTGGGACATGTTCAGCAACCTACAACTCCAGTGTACAATGGATATTGCAAACTGATCTTTGGATCAGAACACGATTACACAATCAATGCTACCTTAGATCGAAGTTTCGGTTGGGATACAACTATACTTACAAACTTGGGCTCAAAATTGCCTGATTTCGATATTAGAGCTAAAGCCACGAAAATAAATGGACTAGAAATGATTTCTATCTCGTACAATCAGATACAAAAGGGTCAAGAACCCAAAATATTTTTACTTGAAATGAGTAAGGATACATCAAGAAATGATTTTGGAAGATCAAATCTGATTCTAACAGCATTTGAGCATAATATGGTGATTGATGGTGAATACCAACTTGAAAAAACTGCTCTGGAGATTCGTAATAGAATAGTTCTGGACAACATAGAACAATTAAAACTTATTCTTGGTCTAAAACTCAGGTCGGAAGGTCATGGTTATGATTCATACATGAGTGTAGTATCTCCCATACATCCAGCTACAAGAAAAAATGCCACACTTTTTCTCGGGTATGTATGTGGAAACACTTTAGAATATTTTTCATTTTTACACAAGATCCAGGTTCAGCTGGTTTTGAAAGCTTAACCTTTTACGAATATTTCAAAAAGTGCGTTAAGTCAGAAGGAACATGTGTCTTTTAGATATATTGTTGTTTTAAATTTTAAATAAATGTTTGGTTGTCTCACTATAGATTGCATTTTGTCGGGGAAAAGAATTGTCTTATTAGTGTTGACGGAGACTGGGGGGATGGTGGGGCCTTGGAAGGCAAAATTTCTGCTGAGCTGAGTCAAGACAGAAAAAAAGCAGAAAATAATTTGGTCTTAAATCTTACTGGGAAATTTTCTAGCTCCCTGAAAGAGTTAGATGGAACGAGCATAAGTATGCAGCACTCACATTCTGGACATTTTAATATCAAAACTGATCTAGATATTCAGGTATGTATAAATATTTGTAGGTACATACTGTGATTTCTCCTATTACAAAATATTACAGATTTAAAATCAATATAAAATTAGAAAATTAGAAAATTCAAAAAAAAAATCATAAAATGATTTAAGCTTCCTATATAGGTAGGGTACCTATATGTATTACATTATCTTTAGAAGTAGGGTACCCTACTATTACTTCGAAATGAACTTACGATTATAATGAAAATAAACTCTACTATACTAAAGTGAAATCTGCTAGAATATCTTACTTTCTAATTAAGAATATAATTTATTTGAATAATACAGCTTCCAGAAAAACAAGAGATAAATTTATCGCTCAATTGGTCGCCTCCGGGTAGGGCTGAACTCCATATAAAGTCACCGTTTAAAGGATATCAGAATATAGATATTCAGTGGGTCATTGGCCAACAGGAGAATGCAGAGATGTTAATTGTAGCTGGACTTTACTTAGACGGAGGATATCAGTATTCAATTGAAATTATAGGTTAATTGTAAAATTGAGATAATATGCCAACCTACAGGTATTTTTGTGTTTGATTTGATTAGGAACCCCTCGATTCGACTTAAATGACGGTGCTGTGAGGTTTGAGATGGCGAGCTCAAATGCTCGTTTTGAGAAAGTTTTCGGGAGTTTAAGTTACGCTTTCGGTGACAGCTCTCGCGTGGCCTGTCAGCTGGGATGGCCAGGTTCGGTGGTCAGTCTGGAGACTGGGCTAGAACTAGGTGGTGGAGTATCCGAAGAATTTCGAGCCTACACAATTATTATGAGCCCTTGGTCCCCTATTAGAAAAATTAATACCCTCGCGAGATACGACTCAACTCAGGTGGGCAGTAATAAAAAAGACTTTAAAGACTCAAAATTTTTCAAGTTTTTTTAATTTACTCGTTTTAAAAAATGCTTGTAATCTATTATATTTACATTGAAGTTTTCAACTTATGAATATTGATAAATAATAAAAAATTATGTATGTAATAAGTAATACGGGTACATGGAAGGATATTCAGTGATTCAATATAGTACAGTCAATACAGGTATTTTTTATTTTATAGAAAATTTTGAAAATTCCTTATTAACAATGCCAAAAGATGTTCTTTAGAATTACCTAGTTTTATCTTAAACTAGATATCTACCTATATGTTTACAAAATTATACTATTTATCCTTTTACATTATGATGTAGTTCATCTATCTGTACCTTTACGTTTTACTAGCTTCCATTTTTTATGTTGTACTCGTATAGTACTTGAGTGTAAAAATTTACATCTAGTTATATACGGCCAAATTCTCGAATATTTTTAACATTTTTAACATTTTTAAAATTTTTCTTTTTGGTTAGGCTGAAGTGAAAGCAGATTGGAATGAGGACGGAATTTCTGCCAAGTGTGAATGGTTTATTGAGTCATCAAAGACTTTTGACATTCGATTTGATTCTTCAACCCCTTTCCAATACATGGAAAAAGTCTCGGCCGTTCTCAAACACTCTTTTTTTGTCGATGATACAGATACTTTTCACAGTCAGGCCCAAATCTGGTTCGATGAAAAACAGGTTATGCTTTACACAATGACTTATATGTTGTACTGTTACAATATACAAAATTTTGTAGAGGAATAAGGGGTTATGAAATATCTTTATAAAGAGAATAATATGAAATATGGATTACCCTAAAATACTGATATTACCCTCTTGATGTGATGTAAATATTATGTAAATTTTAGTGATAAGAAAAGCTAATGACTTAAATCTATAATCACTTAAGTTAGTTGTCAGGAAGGGTTTGAAATTTCAAGATATCCAAAGTTTACTATTTCCCCTAGAAGTAAAAGTACATATATATACTGTAGTTTTTATTAGTTATATCTGCACTGAAATTGTGATGAGTAAAATACCAAATATTTTTAGGCAATTTCAATTCCCAGATCAATAATCAAAGTAGATACTCGTATTTGTAAATTTCTTTAAATCTCTTGATCCTTGTTACACGCAAATAATATAATTATGTACATGAGTAGATTACATAAGATTTTTTACTGTATTTTATTATATGAGCATCCTATCCTATCCTATCATATACAAATACAAAGACAGTTTAATAAAACATTTTCCTACAAAAGTAGATTCTAAGTAATGCAAATTACCTAATTTGATAATTTGATAATTTAATAAAAAAAATAATTGATTGTGATTGTAGATGGGTTACAAAGTTGAGGGTGGGATTTCTGAAGATGAAGAAGAAGAGACGGTGGCTCTCATCACAGACGTATCTGCAGAACTAGAAATTTTGGTTTATCCGACAATCCGAGGGTCCTTCAACCTGGCCCAGAGAGACACAAAGTTTAATTTGGCCATGTCCCTTTTACTTAAACCTGGTCCTATCAACCTGTCAGGGGAACTTGACCTCCTTGATATGTTCAGGTTCAACGAAAAAATAAAGATTACAACTCCCTTCCCCGGACTCATGGAGCTCGAAATCAACCTACAACCCGCAATAATTCGAGAAAGTCAGCTCTACAATTTTGCCTTTGGAGCCAGATGGAGAGCCACTTCAGAATGGCATGAGGTTCGCTTTCTCTTCACTATTTTTAATTTAGAATCTCTCGTGAGTCCATAATGTAGACACAAACGAGTCTTATCTCTCTTCCGCTATAAGGATTAGGAGATTATTCACTCAGCTCTTTAGCCCCCTTATCGTTTAGTACTAATGTTCGATCTTTAAATCGATGATTTTTAGTATGTATTTTGTACTAACAACAAAATATCTAGTAGTAAATACTTAAAAATATGAACTAGTACTAGAACTAGTACTAGTAATATGAACTAGTACCCTACCTATAATTACTTTACTACAGTATAGTTTATATAAGACATCTATACCTAGCTTGATTATTGATACAACATCTTTCAAAATAATGTTTCTCTTAACAATCATACCAATAGGTATCTTACGATTAGGATATTTTTCATAATAATTATAAGTAAAGGGAAAGTAGTACTTATTTAAGATTAGTAAAATTCACAAATAATACTTTCATATCCTTAAGTTTACTCCGTATATAGGGTATCTATCTAAAACTGAGCTTGCTTTTAAATTGAAGGGAATACTTTTTAGCAAATTTTGCTTTTTGTTTTGTAAGACCATGTACTAGTAATTAAGGTACTTACTACATATTTTCTTTGTTTGTAGGGTAATGTTGCTATAAGGTTTGGGGACCAAAGTTCACTTGCTGAAGCCCTGGCTCAAGACTTGGAGGCCAAAGGAGATTATGATGAACCACCAGAGATGCCGATAATCCCAACAAGTCAACTATTCCATTGGGTTTTCCCTATACCATGGGCTCGAGATATCAGATTAGAATATGAACTCGGATCAGAGAATAATAATCCAGAAATTGATGAAGGGCCACTACCCCTAGGGAAAATTGAATTTGATTATCGTGGGGACATTGGTCAACTGGAAACTCGATTAAAGGTTAGACTAAAGCAAACATTTCATGAATTTTTTATTCAATAATGTACTATTTTTAAATTCTTCACAACTTTCATAGAATGAACTGCTAAATAAATTAATGAGTGTTAGAATCGATCTACCACTTTTAAAAGATCCAGTACATTTGAAATTCGAGGGGTCTTTCGACTCAGAAAAGTTGGACAAAAAATTGAAAATACTTTCAGCATGGGCCCATGAAGAATCCTCCCTAATTACTTCCTGGCAACTTGAAGATCCAAATTCTATGAAAATTGAGGCTGAACTCAGAACACCTTGGAATCAGCTAGAGTTACAATCTATCAATATTAAATACAATAGAAATGATCGAGAACAAAGTTTAGACGCCAAACTTAGTTCTATGATAGGAAAATTAGAGTCAATGGTCAGTTTAGGTCCTAGATTCTGTAGTTTACATCTAATTTCACCATTTGAAGAATTCCGGGTTGTCACTTTCAGAGCTGATGTAAATCCTATTGAAGGATCACCACCAGGCTCTTTAAATACTATAGTTTCAGCAAAAGCAGATGATAAGGAGATACAAATTGATGTCGATACAAAGGTAAATCGAGGCTGGCCTACATCTATTAAGGGAAATGTAAAAACTACAAATATAAATGGAATTAGTGAAGAGGGGAGATTTGAAGCTGCTCTGCAAAAGAGCTCAGACGAGGTCAAAGGGGATGGACAAATAGAATGGGGCAATCAGAAATTAGTCACCTCAACTTTCATAAAATTGTCGCAAGGGAGGATAGCTGAGATGACTTTAAAAGTTAGAATTTTTTTAGAAGTTTCTAATATATTCTTATAGGTTTATTTGATTATAAAAAATAGGTTAAGTCACCATTTAAAGGATACGAAGCTTGGGAATTTTGGTCTCAAAGATCAGGAAAAAGCAAAAATGATCAATCTCTTAAATTGATGCTTAAATCTCCACTTGCTGGATATGAGGACCTAAGAGCAAATATTACTTTAAGGTAATATTTAAAATACGAAAATTAGGTAGATACTTAATACAGAGTACTTAGGTATATGCAATACTCCGTATACTGAAAGTTCTTAAGATACTATATAATACCTACCTACTTCGTAATTGTAATTGATTTGAAAAAGTATGGGTATTGGTATATAGAATAATTTCCAGTTAATGATAAAGCAATTTACAAAATATCGAAAAGATTGGAAACTGTGCTTAATCGTTTTAATTATTTAGAAAAGGTGACTCGTTTTTGGAAGTGAAGCGGTTTTTATTTCATGGGAGAGCTCGTGAGAAAAACTCAATTAATTTATCAGCTTCTTGGAAAATTGAAGAATGGCACAATATGGAACTGAAATTGGATTCTAGACTCATTGGCGAAAATCTGGGGACTCCCAACACTTTGAAATTTACATTAAAGAATTTGATCTCCTCAGCGGAGGATATCGATTCATCTATATATCTGGAATCTGGAGCCAGTCCCCTGACTCGGTGCGTATTTTGTAACCAATTCTCTATAGCTAATTAATTACGGTAGATAAATGTATTACATATAAATGCATTACCAAGTATTAGTATTAATAGATAATATTGTGTAAAGATTACTATATTTCTTGTCATTACTATGTAGTACTACTCTAGTAGCACATACTTGTATATTGAAATTGAATGAAGTATGCTAGTACAATAGTACCTCTGAAGATGAGAAAATACAGTACCTGACTATAAGTATATGAAAATGAAAGCAATGAAAATTAATTTCTAAACCTTACAATCTTAAAAAAATTAGTACTTTGTAATAACTCTTTTTATCATTTGTATGAAAAATTAGGCATAGGGAAGTACTCTAATTTAATTTTTCAAAAATTGTAAGAACTATCTTGTGCATAAATTAAGGTCTACTTTTGCATACTTGTAAGGTATATTGTATTGTATAGTATAGGTATATTCGATGGTTGCAATTTTCCGTGATTTTGATAATAAATATCTATATAGGTTAGGTGGAGAAATTCGATTTGAAGAATTAGATGATTCAGTGGATTTAAAACTAAAAGCCCATCTGCCTCAAAATAAAGTGTATAAGCTGGATTACCGTGGAGATGTGCAATACATGGACATTGATGATGAACTTTTTACAAGAAATGTAACAATAAGTCTGAGTGCTGAGCCACAAAATCACAAAATTCAAGCATTTTTACAAGTATGTACAAAAACAATTAGGTATTTGTTTAAAAAAAGTTTAAAAGAAAATGAGTATTAACTAATTTTCACTAGTAAAAAGAGTATTACTACTATTATCAGTAGTATTCTACTATTTAATCCTAATCATGCATGTATGTATAGTATGTATTTTTTTAAATTGATTTTTTGTGTTTTTTAGGTTTCCCATTTGAAGAATTCGTTCGGGGGAGAGGCTTTAATTAATTGGGGAGAGGATTTACTTGCCAATCTCCATTCTCACCTGAACTGTACATTTCTGTCTGCTGGTGAAGGTGAAGTCATTGTGCTACATCTCGATCTTTCCAGGTCAATTCCTCCATTTGGGAATGTGAGAACAACAGGGGATCAAATCAATAAACCAATAGTTGAGGAAAATTCAAGGCACGATAAAATTAGTATTGATGGAACATTCGATCAAGTCCTGGGAAAACATCGAGCAACACTGCAAGGCCAGGCGAGAAAAAAAGAGATGAAAGTTGATCTGGCCCTAAACTATCTGGACTTTGATGATCTGGCCGGATCCCTGAATATGACCGTGATACCTGATATTCTGTCCCTTGATCTGTGGCTGGAAAATAAAGTATCTCTGACAAGTGGCAAAAATGAATTGATTGGAAAAATTGGGGGAAAATTGGATGATGAGACAATAGCTATCAAATATTCTTTCAATTATGAATCAAACGTATCATCTGATGAATTGAAAATTGAAGGGAATTTTAGCACGCTTTTGCCTTTTAATCAAGCAAATTCGTCAGCTTTTCAAGGAAGATATGAGGTAAAATTAAAACAATTTTTATTAATTAGCATAGAATCAAATGATACTTACTGATATCGTTACCTAATACCTACTAATATTATGCTTTTTGGTTGATCATTAATTGAATTTGTGTTTTTTATATACTAATTAGACAAATCCTCTGAGAACGGAGAATGAATTACGACTTGATTTCAACGATGTTCAATTAGTGCAGTGCAAATATCGTTATAAAGCTCACTCATCTGCAGGACTTGAGAAAGAGCAGCGAGATTTCACACTTGACAATCATTTCTGGCCCTTTGGGCTAACTCAGGTGTACAAGTACGAGTATAGTGGAGGATATGCCGGCGAAAATTACCCATCCATTGTAAGCACCTTCATGCTTATTATTAACATAAATTAATAATCATGGATTATTCTTTTTATGAAATCATACTACATAATATTAGTATGATATTGCTAGATTTGACTTTAAACATCTTGTTTTATCTTATAATTAGTTAAACCTAGTTGTTACGATTCTTACATTAACTATTCATTAACTATAACGAGTCTAATTATGCTTTTGTATTCCTATATTTTTGTAGTGAGTAGTTATAAGCATGTAGTATATGTAGATGTAGGCAGTAGGTATCAACTCTAGATTTAAAATTTACACTGAACCTATATATGTGCTAAATCACCATATGAAATATCTTATATGTCTCAATTCGACTAACACCAAGTTAAGGCCCCTTATTAGCCGAAATTCTAACATTTACAGATATTAGTGCTAGATTATTCCTAATGTTTTAGTCTTAGAATTAGTAATACATATCTGTAGTAGGAAAGTACCTACTAACTACTACACTACATACTTTTACTATCAGTAATAGTAGTACCCTACTAGTAGTAGTATGAAAAGATGATGTTAAAACCACAAATATTGCTTTCTCAATTCAATTCAATTTCTCATTCTCTGGTGTAGGAGTCACATTTACTTGAGGTATACAATCTGGCAGAACTTGGGGAGCAACAGAAGGAGAATTTTGATCGTGATTTCGATTTGCATAAGTTGGGTTTGGGAGGTGAACTCAAAATTCGGACAACTTTCAACGGGCGTGAAATCACATTAGCTGGTAAGTGTATTAGAAATTAGAAGTACATACTAGGTAGTACTACTAGTAAGATACATATATATATTTACATACGTATATATATGTAATAAGTAATAATAGAAATAATGGTAGAAAATGTCGACAGTTGCTCGAGATGATGAATGGATAGGATGATTTTGATTTTAGAGATTAGTGTAAGGATAAGAGTAATAAATGAATCTCGAGAATTTCTCTCTAGCTCTAGATCAATATAAACTATGTTGGTATATTATAGAAGTTAGATACCTTATAATGGTAATTTTGTTTGAGAAGTAATTTGTGCATGTACTTATGTATTACTTATGTACGATTGTAGGAGAACACCCGGCCACAGCGAAACGAATCCAGTTGTTCAGCAATTATGCCTTCTTGAATCATCGATTTGAACATCTCACGAATTTCACTTGGCGATCTGACGCGTGGTTTGCCTACGAATTCTCACTAATAAACTTGACAAATGTAAGTACACCAGACAAGAGTACCCCCAAATCCCAAACACTAAACACCTCAATACCTCCTAGTATATCTCCTTTATGCTATATTTAGAATCACAATGGAATCCCTTCAATTGTTACTATTATTTTATTTGACATTTTAATATTTTTTAATATTTTTTAATCCAATACATACGAGTACAATGCAAAAATTTCCAGTTTTTTGAATAAAAATGCTTAGTATAGGTACATACTTGAATCGAGTGAAAAAATTGAATTTTGCCCTAGGAGATAAATTGGTCAGAATCTGTTCATTATCTTTGATCAGAATATGATTACATTGGCGTTAGATAACTGTACCCTACTGTAGGGTAAATTGAAACATTGAAAACTTTTTAAATTCTTTCACAATTAAAATTTATAGTACCTATTAGAGTACTCTGAATATGGAGAAATTTAACGTCTACCTAATTTAAATTCTGACATTCTACATTTTTGGTACCTAGCTATTATTGAATTGAGATCCTGTTTATATTTCTGCAATTTGTCTCTTCCTTTGTATTTCCCCTTGTTATTTCTTAAATACTAGTAAATACCCAAATTACACTTGTCTTGTCATTCTAGGTGGATAAAACCGAGCATCGTGGTTCTCTGACATTGAGCTATCCGATTCGAGTGATGAAGCTCGAGAGCAGTTTCCAAGTGACCAGGTCGTCTCTGCAAATCGATTCTCTCATCAATTGGAATGCCCTTCAGAACCGAAATCGACATCTCGAGACTCAAATGAGATTGAATGGGCGAGAACTGATCTTCACTTTGAAGCATCCTTCTCTCGCCAAAAAGATTGAGCTAGTTGGACAATTAGTGGGGAGTGATGAATGTAAATTATCCTTGGACTATTCAGGGGATCCGAAAAAGATGCTCGTGATAAGCGGCAGATTGCATGGTGATGATGCAAAAGTGGACCAGCAACAACAGAGAAGAGGCCAAATTAGAAAAAAAAATTATAATATTAATAATAAAGATGATAGTACTAGTAAAGGTAATACTAATTTCGCGTACAAAATATCTGGGATGGTGCAGCATCAGCACATAGGTCTGGATTTGAAGGCATCTCAGGCATTTCGGGATTCCCCTCAGGATCTATCGATTATCTCACTGATAGACTTCAAACACAGTATTATTAAGAATAGTAAACCCGAGAGCAGATCGAAATTGGCCCTTGAATTATTCAAGGATCAAGGAAAACTTAATCTTTTGGTTCGTTCAAACATATCGCTAATGCAATACATACCTATAGGCTGGGTACCCCTACCTAATGCACTGTATCATGTATCGTGGCACTAGTTAGGTATCAATCCTATCCTATCTACTATCTGTAGTAGGGTACGAATAATAGTAGGGTACTATTAGATTGAATCTAATAAAACTACAAATAAATGTATAATTTTATACAGGGTGGTTCAAAGGTCAATATTAAATACTTAACCATTACTTACTACATGCCTACAAGCAAGTTTTGGCTAACTTTTAAATAATTTATCTAAAAACAAAAATATTTTTGTTTTTTGTCTTTGTCTTTGTCTTTGTATGGTAGAATATGTTAAGCATTTTGCATTTGCATACATAACATGAAACATGATAGACTTTAATTCAGCATTATTTCTCAAGAATTTGACTCGCCAACCTAATTGCATATAAGGCTATGCATCACTTTATTGGATTCTTATATCAGTACTAGTACCTACTATAAGTATCTGTAGTACTTATATAGTACTTATACAGATATATTTTTACATTTTATGATAGGTAATGTTAAATTTCATTTTTAGATTGATACACCAAGAGATAAATGGACACTAGTAAGCCAACTGATTGACAAATATCCCCTATATATATTTGAAGCCATGTCCAATTCGTCGAAACATAATGAAATGGGTGAACTCATAGCAGGCCAGAATGAATGGGCAAATTTGTCGATGAACTTTGAAATTCCCTACTTCAAGTTATATTCCGTGAAAGAATGGAGAAATGGGAGCAGAACTGGGAGTCCTTACGAGCTATTTGGAGAAGGGGGCTTGGTAGACTCTCGCTATATGTGGTTTGACATTTCAGAATCACATGAAAATTTCCGGTTCTCAGGTACAAATCGATACAAATTAACCTTAGTAAATAGACAGTTTAGAATTCAAATTGTGTAAAGACTCGTATGTACCTACTTAATTATTACCTACTTAATGTTTCTGAAATGAATAGGAGATATTTACTTAAAATATCTTATTATATCATAAAATGAACCATAAAAATAAATTCCATTGACATAAAAAATTTATACATAATTAAGAATGATAAGATTTCTGAATTTTATTTAAAAAATATGTACCTACTGATACAAATCTACATATTAGGGTATAAACTATTAGTCTTTGACCCCTAGCCTTTTTATGACTAATGAGATCAAGGTCATTGGGGTTCATCAGGCTAATAGTATGCACCCTACCTAATACATATTACTAATTTAATTACTAATTTATATCTATCTATAATTCATCTAAAATGTTCTATAAAAAGAATAATATATAAGTGTCGTAGAAAAGTGTCGGAGAAAAGTGTCGGCGAAAGTATTTGTGTCGAAGAAAGTAATAGTAGTAGGAGAAATTTTGTGGATCTGGATCAGCTACTCCTGCATCAAGTCTAGATCGAACCCTTCTGATTTTTAAATCTAATGGTATTTCGCTTAATCTTCGATTTGATGGTTTCTTTATATGATTATTCATCCTATCAGACAAATCTCTTGTTTGTCCAATGTAAAGAGCAAGCCTATCATCAGAAAATAAAGCGTACACCAGCCTTGAAGTATTATTCGCATCTCGTTCCAGTACATGTGCATTGGGAATGAATGGGGATTTACAGTTGAATCTTCTATCAGAAGTGACCGATCTTCCGTTGATATTTAAGGTCCTAATATTCGACATCAGGGCACACTTTGATCGACAATTCCCCATCCAGCATCCAAAACTTCCTGGGCCAAGAAAAAATTGAGGTGTTTGACGATGAAATAATTCCATTGTTGCTATATATTGTATAAATTATTATTAGGGATTGGATTTTAATGGTTAGATATTACCCTTTATTACACACGACCAAGGCCTTAGAAAATTTTTTCGAAAATCAAAAATGAGATTATTGCAGTTCTATACCAAGTCAACTACAGTGATTCCGAATCTAACCTCCGTCTTCATCGAAAACTTTCCCTTACCCCGAAAATCGGTTTTTTAAATGAGGGGTAAACCCGATTTTCGGGGTAAGGGAAAGTTTTCGGTGA
>JAQIXA010000876.1:0-32695 GCA_034699045.1 Nanhermannia cf. coronata Gr-Ori-00579
AAAATTATCCCTACATTTTTGGAACACTCTTTTTCTCCTTCTCGCTGGGTCTTATCTATCTACTGGTCTTGATAATACTTACTATAAATATATATGTATGATATCATTATTGTTATCGAAAGACTTTGACAATTAATTAATTTCTTGATTTTGAACACTCCAGGCTGAGAACATCTGTTACTCGGTCCTTTGTGTGTTCTCATATGTGGCAGCTGCGGGACATGGCTGCGGCAGACGAGTTTCTTCAGCCTCAATTCATGGAAGTTCTGGGGCAAGTGGAGTTTCTAACACTACAGCAACTGGAACTTTGCTGTTCCCTCCGACACCAACAACCTCCTCTCCAGGAGAAACCAAAGAAGAATAAAATAAATTCCTCGATCCACTCCACGATTTAATAAAAATGAAAAAAAGCACAAAATTTTCAAATAAGTAGAATATATTAACCTTATTACCTAATTCTAAGTCCTAAGTAAGTAACGATCTCTTTATCAATAGGTATATGTATTTATGCAAGCATATCATGCATTCATAAATTAAAATATAAATGTCACAAAAACTATTTTTGTGACTTATTTTAAGTTATACAGTAGATTTCATAGATAATAAATGGCTATTGAATTGAAGATAAAGTATTCTGTACAATTATTAATTGCCTATCATTTTAGAAAGAATACTTAATCTAATGCCTACCTACCTAATAGATATCGATATATCAGTAATAAAATAAATGCAAAAATGCTTACCAAATTCAAAAAATAATACCTTGCCTAGTAATCATACAACTTAATTATAATTATACACTAATAAAAGCTACAAACATGACTAGAATTGTTTTGTAAACTACCTAGGTATTAGGTAGGTATATGATTCAGGTAACTTGTTAAATAGTATCGAAACCGTAGATTTAAGAATTAGAGTAAAAACCCGGATTAGGTACTCATATGTACTTATAGTATACAAAAATTCCTGTAGTAATTACTTGAATTTGAAATTTTAAGGAATTTGAGATTTCTACCTAAAAAATTACCTAACCTTAAAGATAAGAATATAAACCTACTAGGGAATGTGTGACTTAATGGTTTCAGCCAGAAACTCACCCAGAATCAGTGTAGACTGTAGGTATCTACTGATATTACTACTACGATGTACTTACTACTATTAAAATTAAAATTAACCGAATAAAATTCAACCTTAAGTGCTAGAATCATTTAAAATTAGGAAAGTACTTAGAATAAGATTTTAAACAATAACTAGATAATACCATATTAAATAGGGTACTACGAGTGTAACTATATGTTTATTCATGTAATGTAATGTAATAATGTACCTATGTCAATATATCAGATTCAATTAACTAAAGATAGTAGATTGAAGTTGTAAATGTAGAAACCTAATTGAAAGGTAATTTATAGTAAGAAAAGAGATCCTTTATTTATATTTATATATAAACTATTGTAAATTGTAAACTTGTGTGATTAACCCATATCCATATCGTGTTTGTATTTACTACATAGGTAAATAAATTAAAAAAAATTATCATCAAAAATCTTATTTAATTTGTGATAAATATTTTTTTGTTAAATTCAAAGACAAAAACTTTTAAAATACCTAAACTAAACTACCTATATAACTAAAAAATCATTTTTTGTAATTTACTTTTAGTAGAATTATAATTTTATTAAACATCGAAATCGAAAGTAAAGTATAATCATTATGTAAATCAATTTTGCATAAAACTTTTTTTAACCTACCTAATTAATTCTTTATTAGGTAGTATCTCTTTTAGATATTTTTAACGATTTTATTATTAGTAGTTGTATATATTATAGTAAGCTAGGTAGCGGTTGTAATTAGAGGACTAATAAAATATGTAATAATATCAAAAGCAATATACCTGTTCTGTATGCATAGTATTACCTTTAAAAATTAATGTGTTATTAGTTTATGGAATACTTAAATTGTGTACACGTATTCCTTATTTAATGTAGCTAACCTTAAATTATAAGCATAGTCGTATACTATCCTTGAGTACTTTTAATCCATAGGTACCTTACCTAATGTACATTGTAGGTACTGTTTATATGTAGGTAATATTAATATTACAAATAATGCCAATGTATAATAATTGTTTTAAATATCTAGTTTTTAGAGATTCATGTTGAGAAATCTACTGTATAATCCATCGATGAAACAATCATAATTTGTATTATTTAAGAATATAATATATCTACCTACTACATACTTCTGAAGAATAAAAAACAATATTGAATATACAAGTATGGAGATTGCAAAATAGATCTTTGCAATTTTTTTGCATTTTCAAAATTTGAAATATAGGTAATTTACATAAAAAACCATTTTTGTTATACATATATGCATTAAACGTTTAAAATAGTTAGTTTTGAATTCTTTGATGAGAAAGTGGTGTTGAAGCGAATAAGTACAAATACCTACATGTATTTCGAATTGCTTAAATTAGAATTTAGTTAGGTAATTTTGACCAGCTTTCATTGACTAACTACTGATTTATCATGAATTCAACAAATTAAATCTCAATACTAAATAGGAACTAGGCCTAGGTACATAATAGATCCCTGATATTTGCGAAAAATGTTGTCTTTGATGACATTGTTATGACCAAAATTGCAATTAGAGTTTTAATACTCTTAATGGTAAGACACTATTTAACATAAATCAAAAAATGTTTATTTCTTGATTTTATTCCAAAAACTAATTAACTAAATGTACATTATCAAATAAAAATATTAATATAATAGTCTTCCTTACGTAAAAATTAGTCATCAGTTTGAGCTTCTTGTTCAGCTTTTCTCGCAAGATAGACTTTATGAAAATATCCATATTCACATTCAGGGTATTTTTCCGTTAAATGACTTTTTCCAGGGCCATATTCTTTTGCTAGTTCAATTTTGACCTGAAATGGTTAATAAATAATAATTAATATGTAAGTACGGTTAATTCAGTTTTAAAAATAGACAATGAATCAATTACTTGTTCGTGATTACGCCTCCATTCTGATTTTAGAAGGTGATTTTGCCAAGAATCTAATTTAGTATAAAAAGGAACAAAAGATCTTTTCTGGAGAACAACTCGATCATTCATAGAAATCTAAAAAAAAAAATTTGAATTCGAAAATACGACTAATGTATTTACTGAAATATAGGAAAGGAATCAATGGAAACCTGACTAAAGTCCATCGTTTCGTCATAAGGAATATTTTCTTCAGCACGACATAAAGATGGTGCAGCAACAACTTTTGGATAATAATAATTCTCTTCTCTTTGTTCGATTAAATATAATCCCTTTTCTTCGGCTATTTGTTTATGAGTTTTCTACAACAAATTAAAATCATTATTTAAACTTATATGTATACTCTTCATACTCTAGATGAATGAATGCGTATGTTTATTATATTACCTGACGTAAAAGTCCAAGAATAAATGCTTTAATAATGTGCTGTAAATTATGGGATCCTTCAAGTTTTGCATATATATCTTTTATTCCTATTAATTCACACATATTTCTAATAGCTCTGTGGCAAACTAATCCAAATCCTTCCGGTTTCTTATATACAAAAATTTGAGTTTGACCAAATTGTGTATGAAAGTCGTGTAGAACTAGATTAAAGAAAAAGATTATCAATATAATGATTAGTCATTCAATAAATTAAGCATAGAAATTACTACTTCAAATTAATTTAAAAATTTACTTTTATAAAGTCTATCTTCAATCAATAAATAATAAAAAAAAAAAAGGTAGACAAACCTGTGTGTTCATTATATCTTTCAATATATATTAATTTTTGAGCCGCACGATTTTTTGCTCTCTTCAAAGCACCCCTTCCATCGGGACTAGTTGCTAATGCAAATCCAATTAATCCATTTTTATTTCCAGTAAAAGCAACAACTGAATATCGCCTCCTTCGACCAACATTTCCATCCATATTTGTAACTGTTTTCATTTCTAATATTTTTGTATCAAAATCTTCAAATTTATCTAATTGGGAAAAAATATCAAGTTATATATTTTTATTTTTTATATTAATATTAATAATATGTAAACTACCCTGTCCAATTGGATCAGGACAACCAACACTTCTTCCAGCCATTCGTGTACCAGACCATCCTCTTTCAAGTGGGTTAAGTCGCAAAGGACGAAATTTACCCATAGTATCTCTCATCTTAACCAATCTAGTCTCTCTATCTGGATCAGCTGGAAGTGATTTTTGTTGGAGCAATTCTTTCCCTTGAATTACTGGTGCATTTAATCCTGGCCAAAGCATATTTACTTTACCAATTCCAATAACTTGACCTTTATTAAGATCTTTGGCTACTTTTCTCCCTACACCTTTCCCACGACCTCTCTTTCTTCCAGCATTACTGACACCGGTTACACCAGCCCATAGAGCTTGAGCCGATACTAAAAAAAATAAAATTGTTAATATAACATCCACAATCTAACACTCTTTAACTTTAAAAAACAATTATAATAGGTACAAATACAATTATTACATTGCATACTCTAGTAAATATCTAGTACCCTACATATTATAATTGTCAATATTGATACTTACTTTTTACAAAGAAACTAGTCAATCGATTTGGAACATAATGTAAAAGAGATGTATTGTTATTCAATCTCCATCCCTTTCTATTATAACCATAGTCTTGAACTTGATGAAATACATTATTTCTGCAGCTTAAATTCCGACATAAATTAAATGACGACAATGATGACAAAGGTGCTTGATAACCTGCAAAAAAATACGCTTACGATTAGTCCTTCTTTCCTTTCACTTAGGCTAGGTATTTACAATTACAATTACTAATTCTGCTCGAGAAAATATTCAGACCTCAATCAATCTTACAGAACTAATAAGTAAGTAATGATATTGAGATTGAGGTCAAAATCCGGTGCTCAAAGCTGAATTACAATGCCTTACTTATTTTTTATTTTAGGTAGTTAGAGAATGAAGTTTAGAAAACTGAACTAGAAACATAAACTAAATGTGCTCCTCAAGTCTCAAGCAAGAGGTACAAGTACAAGTACCTACAAACTATCAAACTAGAAACTTACCATAATTAGTTGATCGGCTTAAGACTGTAGTAAATGTCCTCATAGATGAAATCATTCTCAACAGTTAATTTAATTGGACCAACAACGTAGGTTCATCAAAAATTAACTTAAAATTAGAGAATAAAAATAAACTAGGTAATTTTAATAAAAACAACTACTTTTTTTTTAATCTTTATCTCAAAAATTCTCAAAATCTCAACTCAATTCAATATTCAAAATCAAAACAACTCTTCTCCTTATTATACTCGCTCCATATAGTATGTAATGTAGGCTTTTGAAATTAATTTTTTTTTCAAAAATATTGCAGCACAATTTCGTTTTTTGACAAAAAAAACTTTTAAAAGTTAATTTTGTCTTCATAAAGTTTTTAACTGAACTGAATTAACGACAATTGACAATTACCGACAAGTTAGCCATCGACCAAAATGTCAGAAAGAAAGGTTTTAAATGTAAGTACCCACTTAAATCAATTTACCTATGTATTGTAAATTCGTTTTTAGCAGATGTTTTTATGATATAAAATAATTGTACATTGATTTTAATTGACTCGATTTTAATTTGATTTTTACTATTTTAGAAATATTATCCACCGGATTTTGACCCAACGAAAATCCCGAGAGCTCGGCAAACCAAAAATCGTCAATTTACAGTCCGGCTTATGGCCCCATGTAACATGAGATGTGATACTTGTGGAGAATACATTTACAAAGGGAAGAAATTTAATGCTCGTAAAGAAGATGTTGAGAATGATACGTATCTGGGGATTAGGATTTATCGATTTTATATTAAGGTAATTAAATGCAATAAATAATTAGCTATGTTATCGAACCAATAGCATTATGCATGTAGTATGCATATGAAACAATGGGATGGGATAAGGTTAGGCTAGGTAGGCTGCGATTTATTATAATTAGATCTAATGGTATGAATATGAATTACCTAAAGTTTATTTATATTAATTTTTTTGAATTTGATGGCTTTAATTTTAGTGTACAAGATGCCTTGCTGAGATTTCCTTCAAGACAGATCCACAAGCAACTGACTATGTAATTGAAGCTGGTGCCACAAGGAATTTTATGGGTAAAAAATAGTATAAACTAAACTCTTATACATACCTATACCTACATATTATTAACATTCACATTTTTGTTTAAAATAGCTCTGAAACTGGCTGAAGAACAGGCTGAAAGGGAAGAAAAGGCCGAGAAAGAAGAAGATGCCACAAATCCGATGAAATTACTTGAAAAAAGAACTCAAGCATCCAGACATGAAATGGCAGTTATTGAGGCTCTTGAAGAATTAAAAGAATTGAATCAGAGACAAGTCGTTCCAGATTATAATACAATGCTAAATAAGTACGATGAGCTGCGAGAGCTGGAAGTAAAGAAAAGAGAGGATGAAGATGAAGCGTATATCAAGTAAGTTTTTGTTACCTAATTATAGAAATTAGGATTGGAAAATTATTGAGAATACCATTTTAATTGGTATTTAAAGGGTTTTTTCTACTATAAGTAACATTCAATTTAATGCAAAAATACAAGAGTCAAGAGGCCTTGATAAGGTTTTTTAAATCTTGAGCTTTGAGGCCTGAAAATTATTTTTTTTATAATTTGATTCAATTCGTACCTACCTTTAACATTATAAAAATATTTAAATGGGTTATGGGATATGGTCTCTTATGTTATTTCTTTATGATCAGTAAGATCATAAAAATCAAGTTCGATAATTGTTTTTCCAATTTCTATCTGAATTACATATCTAACGTGTAAATAGATAGTCTATACTAATTCTAATTATAGATAGTCTAACTAGTATACAGATAGTAGGTATTTATTAATTTAGTTACTTATCTATTTCTATTTTATTTATCTAGATCAATTTTTGGAAAAGATGGAGACGCCGTTATAAAAAGAATAGAAGACGATGAAGAAAGTGATGAAGATATCAAGCCTCCTCCTGCAAAACTATTTATGCCAGGAACCAAATCAACAGATATATTGACTAAAGATTCAGATAATTCAGATAAGAAATTAAATTTAACAAAAGAAAAAAGTGTCGGTTCTTTAACTATTAATAAAAAGCAATTAGTAATGGTAAAAAAACCAACACCGGCTCCTTCAACCTCAAATAGCAATAGTGGATTGTTAAGTATAAAAAAAGAAGAATCACAAGTAGTAAAACCATCAAATGGGCTAAGTTTATTAGGTGGATATAGTTCTGCATCTGATTCAGAATAAAAATTATTATTACCTATCTAGTGTATTTTATAAATATGTGTATTTAGGATAGGTACTATTATTTCTACTTTTACTGTACATATTAGCTAGGTACTTTATAAATGATTTCGTTGTAATTTTGAAAAAAATATCAAAAATCTAAAATAATAAACAGAAATTTATTTTTATAATTTTATGCGTTGAAAAACTTCAAATTTATTTTAGTCCATTTTAGTACATTTTTAAATGATTATTATAATAGGTATGTACTAAAAATAAGACAAGATAAAGAATATACTAAAATTAAATAATAGGTACTACCTACTCAACCTACTCGTAAAATTATAGTGACTTTAAATGACAAACTAAATTACTATCTACCTAGGTATTATTAATAAAAATAAATAAAGTTGATACAGCACAATATTAACATTTTTAAAAACAGGGTATGCAGAAATAGAAAATGACAGTAGAAAAAAACTTAGAAAAAAACATTCAGTATGTTGAAAAACCCATGTTGTAAGTTAAGGTATCGTAAGTTAAAGTATGTATTTAGGAAGGAAGATAGGTAGAAAATTCAGATTAAAAAACATTTCTTTAATTCAAACTAAAATTAATTGATATGGAACTGTGCGAATTTCAGTCTTTAAAAAAAGAATATTAATATAAGTACATACATACCAGATACATATTTACATAAAAGATAATGTAATAGAGGTAATACAGTATAGGTAATAGAAGGTACTATATAATATGAAGGCAAATATTACTAGGTAAATTATAATACAAAAAGAAGAAAAAATATATCCAAATTCTAAGCTAATCTATCTAGCTGCTGCTTAATTTAATAATATACCTATAGGTACTTTTCTTATTTTACAAATACTAACCTACTCGTAGTTTTGCGAATACACAATGAATTGTTAATTTATACTATACATTTAACTTGGAGATTTTACCTTATAAGCCTTTTTCCATATTTCACATAAACAAACCGTTGAATGAAAACCTATTTTTAAGAATTTTAGAATAAAAATATCAAAGGTATATTTATGTGTAAAAAACATACGATAAAAAATTGCAAGTGGCATTGAAATATGAGTAATAATTGTCCATGCCCATACTCCGTAAAAGTTCAGTTGTACAGGATGGCTATCAGCTTTTAAAATATATATTATTCAATTTTGGAAATTTTTTAGAAAATATGGAAAGATTAGGAAAAGTTGAATGAATTACCTCGAGATTTTTCTAACGTGTTTATTGACCACATCTAAATACAAATAAAATAAGTCATTTAACATGTGAACTGTGATAGTGATTAGGAAATATATTTTGTTACAGCAAGATTAGTGACTAGAAGGAAAGTGACAATTTCTCTCCCAGGTTTTCGGCGTGCCTGCTCTGGAGTCGTTGCAGATCTCTTTGAAGCATCGAGAATATAAATAGTTTGAAAAAGGAGCTGCACTAATGAGGCTAGTGGATAATATGTAAAAATTCAAATTATTATTAGTAAAGCTTAGTAAAGTTGGGAAAAGTGATTATATATATAGTATACCTAGCCCAGTAAAAAGAACTAGTACTGTATTTTTCTTCATTGTAAAATGACCGCCAATTATAGTAAATACATTGTAAATAAATGAGCCAGTTTGAGCAACAACTAAAAGTATATTATCTAGCTCTAAATTTCTGCTGTGTGAATATTTGAGTTCTCGAATCTAAAGAGTTGCATTGTATAAAACATTATTAGCGAATTTTCAGTTAGGTAATTTTACTTGAAACATTCCAATAAGAACCTATATAAAACAAAACTAGCATTAGAATAATTTTAAGTTTAAGCGTAATATTTAACGTACCGCTACTGTTGATATGCTGTACAGAATAATTTCAGTGATATTAACCGCAACGACAGCAAGTTTTTTATATTGATTCCCAGGTCGATTTATAAATACAAAGAAAATTATAAGCGAAATAATAGTCATCACTAGTATCAATATTCCAAAAAAGAGTCCCTTATTGGCTCTTGAGCAATCCACCGAGTAGTAATGAGGAGATCTTTTATTCTTAAAGTATTATTACCTATTAGCATTTTTATAAAAAAATACATAATACTTTTAATTAAGCTTAATGCCTTTTACCATGTTAATATCACCATTATGATTATGATTAGTACTTAAATGCCTCTCAGCTCTTTGTTTAGCCATATTTTTCCACATTACCTAAAAAATTTTTTAAATGAATTTTTAAGTAAAAAAACGAATAATTTGCATAATATTGAAAGAACTTTACGTAAAGGATAGCGGCACAAATTAATGACTATAAAAGTAAAATAAATTATTAAAGCGTCTTTAAAATTATAATTTAACTTCTTACATATTCAATTGTACATGGAAATAAAAATGGACTAGCATTTTGCACCAAACTTCCTATTAAATCCAGAAGAATTATTGATCATTTTTAAGTTAACCTAAAGCGAATAATATTTCAAACCTATTATATCAGTTCTTCTGCATTCGTAAATTGAATGTGGTCCTAAAACAATAATAAAATTGTTACTTTAATATCAATAATTTTTTTAAATTTTCTTTAAAAATTACCTTTTAGTCCTCTTTTAACGCGATGAGAATTATTTTCGATATCGTGAGAAAGAATTGCAGTCGCGACAGTTGAAAAAACTTCGTCAAACGAAGAAGAATCATTAACATTCAGCTTGATTGTACTGGTTTCATTTCCAAGTGATAAATCAAAGCCTTCAAAGTTATTTCCCCAGCTGAATTTTGGCAGTGTAATTGTATGATTATCCGGGTTATAAAAATGCAAAATTTCATGGCGTGTTTCTTGGACAAGGACACTTAACCAAACACACAAATTTGTTCCTATCATGTGCATTAAACCAAATTCTAAAACATAAAAAATAATTTCAGTTAATCAAAATTGTAATCAATGGTTAACTTTTATTAATATTTGCTTACGTGCACCAAGTTTAACTTTAGATTCGGCCAACTTTGAATTTAAGAAAATAAAGTACATTTGCATAAAGGTGAAAATCATTCGAACGGCCTAAAAAGTTAAGAACAAGAGAATTTATAATTTTGATTTAAATTATAAAATGCTTACAGGTGTAAGTGCAATCATGAAATTATGGCACTTTGTGTCAGGTTCTAATTCAAAGTATTGACCAAATTCTAGTCCACTGTAAATCATGCTTCCCACTCCAAATGCTAATTAGCATAGAAAATAAAAGAGTTAAACCTTTAAGTATATATCAGTATATATGCTTTTAGGTTTTGATTTTTAGTTTTGAATTGATTATTTAAAATATATGCTCACCAACAGCTCCCATTCTAAGATAAAAAGATCCATAATGAATTCTTTCATGACCATAGACTGCATAGCTTGATTCTGAATGTGCAGAACAGCTAATGTTATTGTTAATTGTTTCAAAGTGATTATTTAGATTAAGGACGTTAGGCCGTATAATTGGACTTGGAATAGGTGAGGACTCAGAGGAGTTTGACCCAATAGAAATTTTATCCACTGGAGTAACATCAGGGGCAACAATGCCATCACGATTAGTTTGACGAAATCTCATTGAATTAATTCCTATATAAAAAATACGATGGATTACAGATAAGAATAAATAATATTACCATATTGAAATATTAATTATCTGTATAGAAGGTATGTGGTAAAGTATGTGAACTTACTCTGAAACGTGCTACGGACTGATCTTGTAGCCTTATGCCTTAAAACATTTCCATAAACACATATCATAAACATTATACTTCCAAAGTATAAGTACAAATAAAATCCCTGTGAAGAAAAAAATGTCAATTAAAAGTTTGGTAGTGCTCAGAGTTCAAAATTAGGTGCACATACATCGTAAAATGAAGGAGGAATATATGTTGAAATAACTTCAGACATCGGAAAAGCTGAAGTAAAATAAAATAAAATAAAAGAATTAATTATTTATAATTTCATTCTCATAAAATACAGAGTACACTCATACAAATACCATATAAAATCAATTTTTTACTTTACCTATGCCCATAACCACAAGTAATTTTCCATAAAGTGCTGACAGTATTAGACCCAAAGCTTCGCTAGACCGTCAATATATAAACAAAAAATAAATTAAAATCTGAACATTACAGAAATATCTGAAAACATTTCAACTATTTCATTAATACCTAAAATACCTAGATAAAGGTAATTTCTAAAATTTTTATAACTTACTTCCCTTGCTGTTTTGAAATTTTTAAATCTAATCTTTCATTTGGGTCATGCTTCATAGGAATGATGGTGAAATTGTGCTTTCTTACTCCAAGAGAAGGCGAGGAATCAACTGATGAAGGACTCAGTGGGATTGATGGGAATACATTGCTAATTTCATCTGGACTTGGTTCATTTGCATTTAGTAAAGGATGGTTAAACTGTTCTTCAATATAATCTTGCTCATTGTTATTATTATTATTCTTCTGATAGTTGGTTGGCATATTTTGAAGAGCAATAGGATCTTTGGTAATTGACCTTGTGCTTATTGTTGAGTTGAATGCAGAGTCAAGTGATGTTGACGTGGAACATGTTGATTGAGTATAATCACGATCACCTACAGTTGTACTCGGTGTGCGTGAATAACCTCCTACCCACCTTGATAAAAAAAATTAGTTAATTATCAGCTATACGCATTTGGTAATTTTGTATTAATTAAATTTGTATTCTCAGAATTCCTTCCTATTTTCTAGTGCATTTCAACACTAAAATAGTTTTAGTTATTACAACTTTCAATCTAGATTGAAAAAAGTTATCTACTCGACCTCGACTAGTTTAATTTTTTGAACTTAATTATCAAACTTAATTAAGTAAGGTATTAGTGGTAGCATAGCATATATGTACATAATATAATATAATATAGGTAAGGTAGGTACTTTTCTAAATAAATGTAAAAAGAAAGATAAAAGATGATTGCGAGCTAGGTTTCAGAGTTGTCTGTCTGAGAACGCTTCAGACAATCAATAGAAATTAGTAATATGAAAGTTTAAACTTAAAAATGAATCATCATAAAACTCAATTAACCCGTCTGGTGATGGTCCATTTCGTAATCTCTCGAAGATTTTAACACGCCTCCCTTGGTTAATGATATTTTGAAAACTTTTTGACCATTTGGATCTCCAATTAGTATTGCTCATTTTGGCACTTTACATGTAATTTGCACGTTAATTGAAAGGTTAAGATTCATAAACTCTAATTTAATTTTAAAACTTAAACTTAAACCTAAGCTAAACCCTAAATTAATGACCCATTTTAACTTATTTCCTATTTTATACGACTATATAGCAAAAAAGCAGAAAACTTTTTACAAAGAACTCGTTTAGAACAAAATATGTTCCAGTTTTAGAAAGCTTTTTGATCTAATCTTAATCACTATATAACTAGGTTGGTATATACCTAGAAAGTAGAAAGAAATTTCAAAATTACTACAGAAAAATGG
This sequence comes from Nanhermannia cf. coronata Gr-Ori-00579, assembly GCA_034699045.1. Taxonomy (NCBI): domain Eukaryota; kingdom Metazoa; phylum Arthropoda; class Arachnida; order Sarcoptiformes; family Nanhermanniidae; genus Nanhermannia; species Nanhermannia cf. coronata Gr-Ori-00579. Next base: position 12,799 of record JAQIXA010000876.1, read on the forward strand.
TATGACAAAAAAAATGACAAAAATAAAAGCATTCTAAACTCTATTCTATGTCTACCTATCATAAGTTTCAGAACAGTAGTAGTAGTACAGTACAGATATAGCACGGTTCTACGTTAGAAATCCTATAAATTTTCAAAGAATATACAAATCAAACAACAAAAAATGTTTCACTTTGATTTGAAATTTGAATATTCAAATTCAATTCATGTCAATTTTATGGTATGTAAATAAGTACCCTACCTATAGTATAAGAAAGAATAGAGCAGTCTCAGGATCAGTCTACATCTACAGTCTATAATATTCTAATATAGGTAGGTAAATTAAAGACTAAAATTAAATTCTAAACTATAAGTCTAGCTTAATATGTTAGGTACCTGTACTTACTGCACTGCACATATTCTTTTCTTACTTATTATTATTGCTAATTTGTAAAAGTAATGCTATCTACAAATATAACGTCTACTTACGATTACTATTAGTTACGTCTACTACGTTTACTACGGTACTTCTAGATATATTATTAGTTCTTAAGATTGATTAAATGCAAATTACATGTTAATTATTTGGAATTTATATTTCTAATAGGAATTATGTACGTACTTTTAAAGGTTATAAATAAATGCCTTTTATTAAAGACAAAAAATAATAAAATATGATAGAGAGAAGGTACCTAAAAAGTAAAATGTATAAAATAAGAACGTTCGCTCACTATATAGGTACTTATTTGCATAATATTTGTATTAAAACTAAAATGTAAAAAAAGAATTACTTGATACTTGTATTTGTAATAATTTAATAAAATGAAACTAACCTCACATAATAAGTCGTCATCTTTCAGTACGTTTTACGAGATGCGGTAACTACTGTAAAAATGTCTTTTTTATATATTACTATTACAATTCCAAGAAGAAAATAAGTAATTTCAAATAAATGCTTTTTAACGAATATCTGACCAAAGTCATGAATTATGAATTAAAAAATCAATTCAAAACTAAAAATATTTGACTTAAAAAACCATTTGTCACCAAACTTTTTTTGATACGACAATGATTATTAAATTAGCAACACTAGCGGAGTGTGCCCTTAAGTCAGGTTTTTCAGAATCCTCAACAATTAGTTCAGACATGATTACAAATATTTATAATAAAAATTCATTTCAAATGAATATTCATATATGAATATAATAATTATTTTAACTTGTAGAATAATGTAGAATAACTTGATATAAGTTTTGAGATTGATTAGCTAATGCTAGGATTAGATTTTATAAGAAAGCCAGCTGAATGTAATATATAGTAAGTAGAATAATTTACCTACTCATCTTTACCTGTACGTACCTGTACTTATAACAGAATAGGGGACAAAAGTGAACAGAAAAGGGATCGAATTTATCTACTTTTTCTTGACTTTATACTGGTATTACTAGATATTTACATATATACTGATGAACTTAATCTAACTATAGCATAGTACCTAAATCGGTAACTCACAAATTAATATTTATAGGTAATACATGCACCTATGTGTATAAATTTTATAATTACTGGTTGAAGTAGAGATAAGACATGCAATTAAACAATTTTTTTTCAACTTATAAGTACCTACCTTATTTAAATGTATCTCAAAATGTCTAATTTGTCTACTATAGGTAGGTATAGGCATAGGTAATTACATTTCACTACTGAATTACTATCTAGGTAAGTATACTATGAAAATGAAAATGCAAACTACAAATATAAAGCATCAATTTTTAAAAATATTGATCAAGTATAGTATAGAGCTAAGTACTAAGGTATAGCGTTAGATACTGTAACTTCAAAAATCAAAAAACAGTATGCAAATATTCTTACATAATAATAATAATTTATAGGTACTAGGGTACTTACATATTTATTAATGAATTTTCAGATAGAAAACCTTATTCAATTAAAAAGCAATACATGCAAAAAAAATTTATAAACATTTAATGCACAAGATCCTATATATACAAACAATTCGCGACTTTATACAACCTAATATACAATATTGAGAATTTAATTGAGAAGACTTTTTTATACGATAATTATATTATAGGTACTATACGATAAGGCTAAAAGCAATAAACAAAAATAATTATTGTATTTTTAGTAAAAAAAATGTCTTACTTGAGTTCAGGCTAATAAGTAGGTGGTAGGTACTATTTTATTCATTCCTATTCATTTTCTATTAATTCATTGGTGTAGTTGGAGAGATTATCAACTTCAATAGCTTTATAGGTTGAAAGTCCTCTATAAGCAAAAGAATAGGCATCAGCAGTTAATTTGCTAATTGAATTTGTCTTGATCTTCTCATTCGAGTCTGAATCATAATCATAATCTGTCTCAGAAATGACTGTCCCATTTGATTCATCAGAGGAAGATTCAGATGATTTAGGGAAAATTTCCATTCGATCTTCAGGAGATTCTCTTTCATCCAAATTCAAATCCAAATCCATACCATTGTCCATACCAATGGAATTGTTGTCATCATCTGTTTGAACTAACTCTTGTTGTTTTTGTTGTGACTGCGTCTTCTTTTCATGATTATTTATAGCCTTACTTTTACCATCTTTCTTTAATACCTTCAAATTAACGTCATTTTCATGTATGAAATTCCTCACAATCAATCCCATCTCCATCATTTTTAAAAGGTTATTCATTGTTAAAATCCAATCTATACGAAATTAAAATTATATTTTAAATATTTATTAATGTGCAATATTTAATATATATTTATATTATATAAATTATGTTTAAAATTAAAATTAATTGCTAATAATTGATAAGATGATTGGATTAATATACCTATTACCATTGAATTTCCATTGAATTAAAAGGTCAATTGAAGTGACAAGTCCAAGTGTGGTCGAAATGTGGTTTCCCAGAACTGAATCTGATTAAAATCGCATTAGAAAAATGATAAAAATGATATTTTTTCCTTAGTTTTTTTAGTGAAGATTGAATTGAAAATCTCAAGAAGCGAGCTAGCAATAAATAAAAATACCCACCCCTACTACTAAATACATACAAAGTAAAAGTAAATGCCAGAGATATCTGCTGCCAGCTGGGCTGTCGCTCGTTCGTTTGGTAGGTATAAATTGGAAAAGAATTTTTTTTAGAACAGTTTACGGTAAATAAATACCTTTTTTTAATTTATCATTATATCTGTATGTGCAAAATAATTTTAAACTAATTCTAATATAATTGTAATTAAAGTAGGTAACGTAATTTTATACTAAAATATTATCCGTCCTTCTAACATTAACATTATATTACATTACAAATACAAAACAACAGATTACCTACCTATATTTTTATTAAAAAATTACATTTTTATCATTCATTTCGTGTTTGAAATTGAAAAGTCAATTCTCTCATTTTCAATGAAATAATAGGGTTTTTTTTATTATAAATTATTATCTAAAATAAGTTAAAGTTTAAAGTCATTCAGATCAAAATATTCGAATTTATCAGCAATTACTGTTTACAATCGTCAATTTCTCAATTCAATCTTAAAGTCAATTGTCAATCGAAAACGACCACGGCCGAACAACCCAGCTAATTTAATTCAGCAATATTTAGGTAATTTATCAATTTTGATACAATTAATAATATATAACGACAGCATTTATTCTCTGTAGATAGTCAGTTATTAAGCTCTTAAATACTAAATTTTGGCCTCATTTTTACATGTGTTTTATTCGTGAAATTGAAGTCAAATAGTCAAAATCGGGTATTTTTAGAATTTTAAGTGAATTGACTTTAACTTAACATTCTATTTAATAACCTTTAGATTATTAGATTAGATTCAATTATTATGATATTATGAAGGTACAACTTAGGTACCAGGATATATTATATATGAATTCAGCAATAGAATTAGGTTATAAATATTATTTTATTATTTAGGATCTAGAATTGATATAATTTAGCTTTGTAAAACCAGAATTTGACCTCAATTTTGAATACATTTAATTTTAAAAACTTAAAACATTTTGGATTGTCAAAGTCAAAACTGAATAAAATGAATTGACCATAAGCTTAATGTTTATATTATATTATTTTGGAAAGACTCATTAACATATATACTAGTATTAAAGTACGTATTTATGATACAATTACGAAGTATATTATGAGAATTGAGAATAATAATTTTGATATTTTTATTTATTTTCAGTGTGAATTTGATGCTTTGAAGTTTGTATGAAATGCCTTTCAAAAAGTAGGTGTCGAGTAATAATATCCGTTAAATAAGAATTTAGTATTTATTTACCTAATTGCGGTTTTTATTAGTTTATAATTTATATTTAATACTAGTAGCTACGCCCGGATGCGTCATATCCATAAGAATTAAAATATAATTAAACACTAGTTTTTAGTTTTTAGTCAGTGTTTCATTTCAGTATATTTTGCTAAAAATGTGTATATTTTTATACAAGGGTAAATGAATATAAGAAATACAAAATGATGTAGAGGTTGAGAAATTCTTGTGTGAATTAATAAGTAGGTACCGTAATTTATGTGGTAGGTAGTGTACTAGTGAGTCTAGTGTAGAGTAGATTCGACAATTCGATTTCAACTTCCACATTTTATAATATTCAACATTTGCAACTAAATTAGTGTTTTAAAGAATTTTTTTCCATCATTTAAAATAACATGGAACAACAAAATGGAGAAGAAATCCACAACAATTGTAATGGAGAAGGAGGAGCTCCAGTATTTAATTTATCTCAAGCTCAAAATATGAACTTAAATCAAATTCAAGAATATATAAGACATCTTCAATTGGTTGAATTAGAATTAAAAAAGAAACAGAATATTAATGATTCTTTACTGTCCTCAGAAAATACCATTAACTTTCAAGATGAAAATGGAAAGGAGCATAGTAATAATCATAATCATTTTGTAAACAATAATCATAATGAGCTCGAATTTCAAAAGAAACAAATAATAAGTGTTACTGCCAAAACTATTAATTATAATAACAATAACTTGGATGTGGATATGGGAATGGAATCTCGTACTTCATCCTCAACTCATTCTCCAAAAGAATTAGAAGAGGATAAAACAATCACAATAAGCAGCGACGAGAAAACTACCTTAGATTTTGATGCTTTAGAGATTATTGATATTGATCGTTATTTTGAGGGAACTACTGATTACAATTGGTAATTTTGCAAATAAATAAAAAAAATTAATAATCTCTATTTAGCTTTAGCTTAGTATTTATTGTCTTTCAATATTTTATCAGTCGTTATTTTTTTTATCATATTAGGCTCTTGAGACCGGAAGGTGTTGATTATGACTTGGAAATTGATTTTGAGTTGGAGTATGCTCAAATACTTGATATTTCTTACTTGAAAATACGGAATAGTTTAAAAAATGATGTCAAGACTGCAATTAATGGTGAGTAGAGTAAAGCAAAGTTAATATTTGATATACCTAACCAATAACCAAGTATTAGTCTACAACTAAGCTAGGTCTAGATTCAAAATTTAAAATATTTTTGTTCCTATTTTTTACGAGTTTTGAACTTTGAACAACATAAAAATGTTAAAAAATTGAACAAATGAAGACAACTAAACATGAAAAAGGATAACATCATAAATAATACCTAATAATAATAATTTTTATTTAATGCTACTTACTTTTTTAATGTATAGGCAGGTAAAAATATCTTTCTAATATGGACCTTTTTCTTAATTTTTTATTAGATGAAAAATTGAAAAATATTTTGTCATTACAAAAACAACAAAATGAAGATCGTGCAAGCATGGAAAAAAACTTATTAAAATCTCCAGAATTACCCATGATGAAATTTCCTGACGAATGTAAGTTATTTATGCTTATAAGTATATAATATATAAGTATTGATCTTTTACACCTATTACTCAATTCTCGCTAACTAATCTTCAGTTCCTTTTCTTTTAAATATGGACCTCAATAACTAGATTAATTTAGCTCTCTTTTTATTATTTTAGTGTCACCAATAAAGCATTCGAACTTTGATAGTCGCACTTACACAAGAGGGAAAAAAATGAAGGGTTTTGATGGACGTGAACTAAATAAATGTCATCAATGGGATTCAGATTTATACTCTAATAATGATAGTTATAGTAAATCAAGTATTTACCATACTCCTTCATCTAATATTTATGAAAGCAATAATGAAGATTTCCTTGAAGATGATGAACAATTTCTTAGTAGGGATTGTAATAATTCTTTTCAACTATCTCCAACTCGCGAGTCAAGGAAAGTTTCAAGAAATGAATCTTATGTAATTCATAGAAATTCATCCTCAAAGATACCTCCTTCAACATTGTCTAGTGACATTGATTTTAGTGTTAATGAAAAGCGTTTTTCTAAAGAAGAAAAATACGATTTTAATAGAACATTTACTAGAAGAAAAGGAGCACCGTTAGATGACAATAGTTTTTCGAGCCCGACTGATTCAAATAATAGCGTAGAAGAAAAGGCATTATCTCACAATATTTCTGTGGATGAGATTCAAAATTTGGCCAAACTTCAAGAAGAAGGTAATTCTCTTATTATTTATATAAAATACAATATTAATATTCGTTGTATCGATCGTCTATTCATTTAATTATATTTATATGAGCAATTATCCTTTTTTTTAAATAGCTCTTCATGCAAGCGCTCGTTCCAGGACTTTAACTAGAAGGAATACTCAAAGTATGTTTTATCCATATCCATACTCAATTGATAATAATGTACATTGAATTGATATTGAATATTGATATGCACTATTTTCAAAGTATAACGCAGATCAAAAAAGATAATTTTTACATCATTTTGATTAGTAAAAAAGAAACCAAAGTTGAGAATTTTGATCTTATGCTTTGAAATTGAACATTTTTACAAAATATATACAATAGGTACACTTACGATCAATTCAATAATATTCTGTGTATATTGTTACAGCCATAAGAAATATTCCACATATAGAAGCTAGAGATGCCTCTCCATCAAATCATAATTCATCAAATGAAACGTACTTTGTTCAATCTACTTCTGGTTCACCATCAAATTCAGGTTTATCAAGTCCCTTAGAAGCAGCACAATCTTATGATCATATACCTTCGGGTAATAAACTTAAATTATTTATAATTATATATATTAAACCTAAAACAAATACTAAATACCTATACCTATACCTACAGTAACTTATAATTGATTTTTATTTTACCTTAATAGCTTCTGTTGGAAGAAGTATGCCAAATTTATTTGCACCAAATCAAAGGTATGGCTGTATCCCAGCCCCGGTGAATAAATTTTCATCTCTACAAAAAAGACCTTATCATGTTAGTGACCCAAAATTCTCAAGCTTACATCCAAGGGGAATACCTGGACTTTCAGTTTATCAACCATCTCATACTCCTAATGTTGCTTCTACTAATAATATTTATGCAACTTATAAAAAACAGCCTAGAGTAAACAAAATATAACTTATTAACAATTAAAATTCTTAATAAAATGCTTTAATATAAGCAAAGTGCTTCACATAATTTTTTTTAAATAATTCTTTATTTTAATTAATCTATAGAGCGAAAAGATAGTTGCAGGGAGCTGCGGTTCAATAAATTTACAAGATAATAATATCGATGAATATGGAGTTCGGAGTTCGCGTATGTCAACACGTTATATGCCTCAACAGCAAATCCTTCCATCGAAACAGTCCTTCCCTCGAAACAGTTCGTCATCTAGACCACAACAACTCGAAGATTCTCTGAATAGTCGAGCCGAGCCAAACAAAAGACGTTATTCGAGTATTCCTTCACGTACTTCATCATCAAATCTTCCACAACCTTCAAGAAGTAAACTTGGGTCCAAATGGTAACGTAAGTCATTGTTTGAGAAATACTTTTTGTGCCTTAAGTAAAAATCTAATTTTATATGAGATGAGAAAGTATATTTAGGGTACCTACATTTTATGATGATATCTACTTAAATAGTACATTTATATATTTTAAAAAACAAATAATATGGTTAGGTATTCTTGCATAATTCAGTACCTATATAAATAATATAATAGGCATCTACCTAAGTATATTATTTTATTATATGATTAAAATATCGTACTACAGACCACAAATCTAGCTCAGCATATACCAAAATATAGAATGAAATGTAAATGAACTAGATAATTAAACTTGTGTACATATAATTTATAAATAATTTTTAAATTGTTGCTATTTGTTTTGTGCAATTTTATATAAAACTTTAATTATGAAATTAAAAAGGTTTAGGATTAAAATACAATGATAGTATTCAAATTCAATAGTAATTTTTATCAATTTTTAGGACTTTTCTATATTTTGGTGATTTAAAAAAATTGGAACATGAGTATTTTTTGCATTTTTTCTATACATTTGAAATAACTAAACATTCTTACATGAATCTGGAAATTGTATTATTACATAATATTTTCCTTATATCTTATTTGTAACTAAAACTATGCAAATAAAGAGAGAAAAGGATACATACAATTTTTATTCAAAAAGTGTCAAATTCCGGTGCCTACAAACTCCAATTTTTTCTAATTGTATTGAAATTTTTATAAATAATTTAATGAAAATTATAGCTATTGGTGATGGATTAAAAAAATATTTAAATACTAATTAAACCTAACGTATTTTCTGAACAAATTGTCCAATAATAATGTAGGTATTTACTATGTTTTTTTACTATTTATTATTATAGAATTATTTTTAGATAATAATTGAATGTATTTATATCTTACCTAGGTACCGTCGATGTTTAAATACTCATAATAATATTATTAATGAATTTATAAGTATTACTAGTAAATTAGCATTTATTAAAAATATTATTTTAGTAGCGTAACAGCGGTTTTTCTGTTGTACAAAATTTGTTTTAAGAATTCCAAACAACTTCCTGAAAATAATTTTGTCTAAATTAATACATTAGGGTTTTATACCTATTTACTTTTTAATATCATTGGTACATTTATTTTACAATTAATTTAGAGATTTATATTCCAATATAAATTATTCAGCCTTTAATAATATATGTATTTATTTATTTATTGCTAGTAAAATTAAATAGAAATTTTAATATGTATTTATCATCGTACCAAAATAGTGTGTAGTTTTGCTTTGCATGAATTTTAAAAAGTTTTCTAGTTCAATGATAATGTTCAGTAGGTACTAGGTACGGCACGGGTACGATATATTCAATTGATTCAGCTCGATTAGCCTAATTTTGAACTCAAGCTTCATTGTATAATTGAGGCTTATATTCGATTTTTTAGAAATGAGTCAAAATGGATCATTAAATTTATTCTAGACGTGTCCTATATTAGTCTTTTTTTATCTCTAGTTTTAGTAAATGTTTTGTATTGATGTATAATTAATTAATTACTCTATAGTTAGTATTTTTTACTCGAAAATATGTTTTATTATAACTTATTTGTAAGTCATTTAAGCAATAATTTCTCGCACTTATTAGTTAAGTTAATACTATAATGTTCTATTATGTACTTGTACAAGTAACTTACGGAGTAAAACTGGAAACTATCAATTATCATCAAAAGTTTAACTTGATTATTTTTAAAAATAGGATAAAAATAAGTTCCTATTCTTAAGCTGTGGTTTATGAAATTAGAAATAAAATGCTTCAAAATTTTAAAAATGAATAAACAATAATTGATCAACTATAATAAAATTCTCAATTTGATAAAAAACATTCTCAAAATCAATTTATTCATAATAATTATACCATATATTTGGTTTATTTTTAACAATCACTCGCATTCTATTGTACATACAAGCTAGATAGATATATTTGAAGAAATAGTAAAATATAAGTTACCTAAATTAAAACTTTTATTAATATCTATTACTTAAAATTAAGAAACCGACAATTTCCCCAATCTATACATATTATTTATTAGGTAGTTACAGATTAATAGCAATATTTTGAAATATTCTTTTGAGATTCTCATTTTGTTAAAATTTAAAATAGCTGGAGATAGGATTTTTAAGTTATATTATATATTATATTTACTAATCTGAGTTTATTTATAAAAATTGTATTAGGTAGGTAGTTTATTTCATTTTATTCTTTCTTATCTAGGGAATATTTTAATAAATATTAGTCTCTTAATCGGCTTCAGATCAGATTATAAACTTTCACTAGTTACTTTTACCTATCTACTTCACCAAAAACCCAATTTTTGAATGATTTTATTTTACAAAGTAAAATAGTTCTAATAGTTCCCTACCTATTTAAACTAATGATAGACCGTATTCTACATTTTACACTAATATCTGTAGTTGGATTAAAATATAAAAATCTTTGCTCTTTTTCTACTACATATATAAGTAGAATTCAGATTTCGAAATATACCTAGTTATTATATTTTATATTTTTTTAGTAATTTGTTTTGTAGTATATTTATATCTGTATTTACATGACTTGATTTTGATTGGAAAATGTGAATTAGCACATTTTTCCTTTTTATACTTTTTCCTATGTAAGTAGTAGGTAGTATATATGATGCAAACAAACATTTATTGATAAATTACACCTGAATATCATTTTAAATTTTAAATACTAGAAATTTGTATTGTAGGGTAAAGTTATGTATGCACTTCAACATTTAGAAAAACAACATTTGAGTACCCAAGCGAGTCATATACAATTTACAATTTGTATTTATCTTTAGTTTTTTACCTATTTTATACATGTACTTATTACGGTGGTATGTACTAGGTACTACATTTATTTTTCAAATTTAATAATAATAAGTATTTTTAGTATTTATATAAGTAATTTACAAATTTTTTTTCAATTTTCACCTTAATATAATATATAGAAATAGTAGTATGTAGTACTCGTAGTATAGCCATTTTAAACTTAAACTATGAAATAGTTTAAACTTAAACTACCTATAGTAAAATTTGTTTTAAAATTTAAAATAGATAAAACACATTTTCTTACTTTTTGCTCCAATTATGAACAATAATAATTTAAAAAATCTAACTACTTTTTTAGATACATATGGGTAGTATAGTATAGTAAAGATTATTTAGATATATTCATTTGATTAAGATTTTAAAACTTAATTAGTAAGCATCATCATTGTTTTAGGTAAATATTTATACATATTAATAATACATTTTATGAATTACTGATATTTTACTACTTTGTGATTTATAATTATAATATAGTACAAATCCTTTTTTTTAAATATCAACCACGCTAGAAATTTCCTAGTATTTATAGTTTATAGATTAGATCTTATACAAACTTTAATTAGGAAAAGTATTATTATATTTATATTTTGGCCTCTTTAAAAACGATTTTAAAATTGATGAACACTTGGATTTTAAAAGAACGGAATAGTGAAATTTTACAAAAACTAACACGTGTCTAAATCATATAATATATGAGTATGTACTTTTTAGTACCCTATAATATATTTAGTGCATACAATTTCGAATCAAGGTCAAAAACCGCATAGTTTTACTTTTTATTTGAGATTTACCTAAAACATTCGAAATTGTTAAAATATTTAAGATTAAGAATATATCAAGATTTTTAGCCTCTCCTTTGGCAATGATTAAAAAATTTTCAAAATAAAATTTCATAAAAATACAAAGTAGTACCCTATACCTACATTTTGTGTAGATTTATAAAATGAGTTTAAACTATTTTAAACATTCTTTTTGAGATTTATAAAATATACCTAAAAGTAAGTTGTATAAGTAGTGTCTACATGCATACCTAGATTAAAATAAATAGCAATAAAAAATTTCACATTACAGTTTTATAAGATTTTTTATATATACAGATTTTCTTTTTTGACTTGACTAGCTCTATTTGATTTGATTACATTGCAATATAACAAACTTATATTTTAGTGTACTTTGCATTTACGAGTAGAGTAGTACCCTACCTATGCTTACAATTACTATACAAATATTTTATCTTTTTATAACTTGAGTTGACTTTATTTATGTAAATTTCAATTTAATTGGTAAAAAAATTCCATTACTTTACATAAACTCAACAATGTAAAATATTTTTTTGATGAATTTTGAGGTACTTATTTGTATTTGTATTGTATTCAGCGCTTTCATTTCTAAGCTTAATAATTTAGAAATTTATCGACCTTTTTCTTTCTTACTAGTGAGACTACTTGACTTAGATTTTTTGGCAATTCGAATATTAAGTGGATCATCTGCAAAGAAGGGAACTTCTTCTGGGTCATGAACATACTCAAAATGATGCATATTCAAATGACCAGATTTCGAGTCGAGTTTGAGAATTTCCTCTTTCTCCACAGAGTTTAGTTCGAAGATAGGGAATCCGCCTCGGATATGATCTTTGAGTAGAACTAAAGCTCTTTTTGCTGAAATTGTCTTGGCATGGTGAACTAATCGGTTTTCTTCACGAGCTCCTTTAAGTCCGTACCTAACTGAGATTACAGCACCAGTCATGTCAATCTTGAGATCCATCTGATTATCAGCAGATCTCTCATGCACAGTCACATTAACCCCACCACCTAGTCTTTTGAGCTCCACCAGATCATCGGATGCTTTCCACAGCTCCCTTTTCGCGAAATGGAACACATCTTGTGTCGGTGAGAATGAGATGAATGAGAGGAATTCAGATCCATTAAGAATCTGGGTGAAAACATCACGGTAAATTTGATTTGAGGTACAGAATGGACAGGAAATCATCGCCTTGCCTGTAAATTTTTAAGATATTCATATTTATTATGAGTAAATGCCAAATATTACAAGGTTCCTAATGTAAGATCAAAATAATCAAAAATTACCATCGACTGTTCTGCTCAGCAGGATGTTTTTACCAAGTGGTGGATCAATTTGAGATAATTGTGCTGCAGGGTCGGGGATCAACATTGATTTTGTGACGACACTTTTGGGTATATTTCTCAGGTAAGAATCATCAAAACTTCTTTCCATGATTCGACTTTCAAGACCAGAGATCACCAGCTCCTCCGATCTTTTCCCGATTCCGAAATCTCCGAGGAATAATTGAGGAGCTAAAGATTTTACATTGTAGCCCAAATGGTCCAGCCAATTCAAATGATCTGTGAAATAATAGAGAAAGTTATTTTCATCAGGATCATAAAATAAAACTTTTAGACTGGCAACAAAGACTTTATAGATAGGTAGCTACTTTCCTTTGATATTTGATACTTTACACTTTCTTTTTTCATTTTAGAATTTGAAAAGTAGCTACGCTCTATAAATGTATTAAATTGCAAAAATAGCTCAAGTTTATAATTTAATTTTTTTTTTAATAAATGACATTTTAGCTATAAATTAGATATTAGATTTTTAAATATTGTAAAGTTTAAAACGTTAATTAAGTTTATATACAGATAAAATACTAATAGGTAACATATAGGTATAGTTTGGCTGTATTACGAGGCGCGAGGAGGTTAGGTTAGGTATAAAAGTTTTTTTGTACTGACCAAATGAAGGCGTATTTTCTGAAAGATTGATGGGGTCATTTGAAGGCAATCTATATAAATGGATTTTTTCTGGTGTCTCAAGTCTTTTTATCACGTTCTCCCAATCAGGAGTAAGAAACTGGCCGATCAGTGGATCATAAACTCTTTTCTCTTTCATGTGAATCAATGACGTGACCTAAAAATCAGATCAGACAAGACAATTGTAGTAAATCGAGGAAAAAGAAAGCCTTGTTATTTTTTATTCTCGACTGACTCAGCACTATACTATTACTAAGCTAATACATACTTGTTTTACTACCAGTACTCAATAAGTACATGTAGTACTACTCGTATGTAACTGCCTAGTTAGAAAGTAGAATAAAAAAAAATCAATTTTTTCGCAATCTCCTTTGTAAATAATGACCTTATCTAAGATTCCTCCACAAAAATCAACCGGTAGGTAAAAATACGGATCTGTATAACATGAAATCAAAAAAAAAATTTGTTATGTATTTTATGACTGTATTTTATAAGTTATTTTGAAGAACTTACCAGAGTCATATACAATGTGTCCAAATGGACTTCTAGAAAGACTTCTGACCACCTGTCCATATTGATTAAAGATGAGCGAAGGAGTCCCGCAATTGTCACTTGCTACATAGTACTTGTGATTTCGATTCACTTGGAAAAATATTAGTCTTTCTGAGTCATCGTAGGTGAGGTGAAGGAGTCGGTTTTCTCTTGGGATGTAAATGTGGGTGACTAAGGATGGGTGACGAAGGTCAGAGTAAAAGAACTGGGTAGCATTACCATGATTGTCTTTGCGACCTGTAAAAAAGCATTTAAAATGTGTGTCAAAACATTAATTTTAAGATAGGTACTGGCGATTATTAATATGATTCTGACCTGATAATCGGCCCAAATGATCATAAAAATATTCAACATCGAGTAGACCCCTTTTCCAAGCTCTTCTCAATTGCCCAAGTGCGTTGTAAAAGAAAAATTCTTCTCTCGCATTCTGAACAATACGTCCAGCCGAATCATACTTGTATGCTCCATCACCGAATTTCACGATTCGCTCCATATGATTATGCTCTAGTGGGATTGTATTCGCCCTATAAGTGAGGCTTCGAAGATTACCATTTTCGTCATATTCAAACTTCCAGGGTTCACCAGAATCGACCATGATAAGTTGACCATCAGCATCATAAGTATAATTCTTTGAGGGTGAGTAAGTCTGATCTGAATAATTAATTGTTTTACTGGCTACTTGTATTTGCTGGATTCGATGTGAATTTTGATAGTAAATGAAATCTTGTCTATAAACTTCCATAGCTTGAATAGACAGAGTGTATCGAAGTGGTTTACCATAGCCATTCTTTAGTTCAGTAAATTTGGCAATCCCATCATAAATTGTGGTCTCATTATGCTTACTATGAGATATACGGAAATTACCCAATTGATCTACAAGTCCATTCTTTGCATTATATCCTAGGATAAAGTCTGGCAGTACATTTCCACCGACACGAGATTTTTGAAGAACAGGTCTGAAATTCGAATCATACTCGTAGACAAATTTTGCTGCAACAAATCCTGATTTAGATCCAAATTCGTATTTTTCTTGAACAGTTTTTCCTAGTCCACTGGTCCATATGAGTGAAGTTGAGTCATACCGACCTTCAGAACAAGATATGGATAAAACTCGAGGTTTATGCCTGTAACTTATTTTCCCTTCAGAATACAAAATGGCTACAAGCCTTTTACGAGAATCATAATCGTACAAAATACGACCCGAGTCAAATGGTTGAACAATATACTGGATATCACCTAATGAATTGAAATATTTGACTAGTGATCCAGCTTCAGTTGATCCTGGTGGTCCATATACCAATTTCTTAAATCCAATTGAACATTGTGAGGAAAAAGTGTGACGAGTTCCTCGAGGAGTTTCCATACTTTTTAGCCCACCTAATGCATCATAATCGTAGATGAAAGTTCTGCCTGATTTTAAAGAGATTTTTGTAGGTTGTCCAAAATCATTATATTCAATCCCCTTTTCAAGTGACCCATCTAAACCTTTGAATTCAGTCGCAAAACCGCTTCGTCCATAGGATACAGTTGCTCCACGTTTCTCTCCCCATTTCCAGCTCTCAATTCGATTAAAACGATCATATGTAATATTCATGGGAAGTATTAGGTTAGAGGAAATTGAAGAAATTTGAGGTACAAAGTAGAGTGGAAGTCCAGTCCGATCATACTGAATTAAAAGAATAGGTTCTCGATCTCGGTTAAAAATCATTTCTTTACTTGCACCCTGGTCATACTCCAAAGTTAGAATTTGACTATCATTAACCCACATTTGTCTATCTAGGATCCGATTTTCGTGTGAAGATTGAAGTAGTCCGAATTTCCATTCATGTTTATTTCCTCTGAAGTCAGTCTCTTGATCATGTATATATTGAAATGAAGGACTTCTGAGCAGATTGCTCTCAATTTTGTATGATTCTTTGAGTAATGGATAAATTCCCCAAGACCCACCATACACTTCTCCACCCCTTTCAGTCTTGAGAGAATAGCTTGAATTCTTCGAATCTGTCACAAAAATTCTTTCACCAACACCAACTACATTGTCCTTATTTAGACTTGAAATTTTGACAAAGCAACTTTCCTCATGTTTATACACGGTGTATTGAGTAGTTCCTGATTTACCAACCGAGTCAGTGATTCGAATCATAACTGAATTTCCTGATAGTTGATACTCAAAATCAGTCATAAGTCCGGTAATATCGGTGACCCGAGATACTCGGCCATAATTATCGAAAGAGTAGAGTGAAGTAAGTCCAATAGTAGAAGTTTTGGCAAGTAGAAGTCCTTCATCAGAATAATCCAGTTTTATTTCTGAATTTTCAAGCTCTTGGAAATGAACTAGTCGTCCTAAATGATTAATCTTAAGGCTACACTTCTTTCCCTGGGTATTCTCAATAGTACTCACAACTGAACTATAGTCTCTCAAAAATAGAATTTTATTCTCAGCACTATCACTTATCTTGGATAATTTCCCATAACTAGTATTCTTGGTGTATAAGAATGAGTAGAGTACTCGGCCAGATCTCAGATCTCGAGTTTGGATATGTTGTCCATATCGGTTGAAAATATAAATTTCTCCAGTTGATGGGAAAACCACCTCATAATCTCCATTTTGATTTGCTTGTGGGATATAATGAGAGACTTGACGAATTTCTAAATTGGCTTGATCTGCAATAAAAATTATACCATCAAGGCCGATTGTAAGAGCAGAGACAAGTCCAGCATCCAAATTATTTCGGTGTCTTTCACCAGTATGGTTTTGTCCATAAGGTACAACTTTATCGGTTTTCACGACAACTGGCTTTGAGTCTCGAACTGTGAAGAGATTTGAGTCCTCCGTGATGAAATAAAGTTCACCTTTAGGACTCAAGGCTAGATCTAATATTGGTCTTTCAATTACTTCGTTTGTGTTTACACTATCTGTAGTTGTACTGGATGTTTCACATTTAAGTAGTCGTTCTACTTGATTGTCTTCAGTGATTTGGAAAAGCATCCCCTCATCTATGAATAGCAGTTTATTCTCAAAGAGATTCAGCACTATATTACTAGGCCAATGGAGTTGAACTTTTGAGATTTCTTCACGTAGCTTATGACATGATTCAAAGTCTGATGTTTTTGTAATACTTGAACGTGATCCACCACGATGACCATGTGAGCCAACAAGTGTATGTATTGTACCATGGACATCTACGAATCTGATATTTGGTCCATCTGCTATGTAAATTGCTCCACCACTACTGATGGCTAGTCCTTTTGGATGGTTTAGTTTGGCAAGTTTGGCGGGAAATCCATCTCCGCAATTTTCCATATCACCTGGAACACATTTAAGTCCCGAGCCTACAACCGGTGACCAATTGACACGAGGATCTTCGATTTCATCCATTGAATTGACTCTCAAAATCTAAAAGAATCGAAAAATTAATATTTTAATTGATTTTAATACTTTATTTAATCCCAAAAACAATTCCTAGGTGTGTAGAAACCATCAATATAAGTAGATAGTGTAGGTATCTAGTATCTACCATAACCCTTACAATTTTTTTCTTTTTTACGCGTGTACATACCTGATATTTTTCAGGATCAGAAATATACAAGTGACCATCTGAAGGCGATATTGTCATATAATATTGGTGCGATACTTTTGTTGCACTATAAAATTTTAAAAAAAACTCAAGATTAGTTAAGTCCTAAACACCATGATAGAAAATATTTCAAAAAATTGTAATTTACCTCAATTGTAAAATTGTATAGATACGATTGTCTGGAGTGATTCTTCGAATTAAGTTAAAATCTCCAACATAAAGTGATCCATCTGAACCTGAAGTGAGTGCAATAGGTAATAAAAGTAATTCTTCACAAGGTTCACAGAGAAGAGATCTCTGTTTCCCCTTTTTACCAATAATGGGTTGTGTAACAATTCTAGGCAGGTCTTTCAGATGAACTTCAGATCCGTCACCTTTTTGCAAAATTCCCTCATGGAAATTATAATGATGATGGATATCCAGGTTCCAGCCACCAACATCGGCAATATCAACATCAAATCCTTTCAGAGTAACAGTTTTAACAATCCAAATTGGTTTAGAACAGGTTGTATACTCGTAGCCAATTGCAACTCGAGCATTTGCAGTTCCATAAACTTTTTGTTGATACACATTTCTCTTCCTCCAGCCAAAAGTGTAGGTTATATTTGGATCTGCTTCGAAAACATTTCGATATAATTCACCTTCAATTGTGATCTTAAGATGTACAGATAGTAAATTTGGTGGAATTTCGCTCCCAGTTAATTGCATCATAATGGTTGCCAAATATCCAGGTGATTGTGACGAGTGATAGAGTAGATGAACATCTGAACCAGGGATTGCAATACTTTCTTGAAGAACCTGAAAAAATAAATAAGTAGGGTACTCATTTTAGTTTAATCATAATTTTAAGCATAATTGGGTACTATTAAATTTTTATGATTTGATTCTTATTTATATTAATCTTAAGCAAAAATATAAACCATATATCTACTTATAGCTTTTTTATATACTTAGTTATATAACCTTCTTATATAAAACTTATGATTAATTTGTACTTTATGATGTATGGTAAATTGTTTGAATTTATTTTGTAATATTTGGATAAAATTATTTTTGAATTTATTTATAGGTATACGGATAGTAGGGTACAGACAGATAGGTCTATGACTTGCGTTAGAAATTAGAAAAAAGCAGTTTTCTTTCTCATTCTCAGTATCAGATAGAAATAAATGTTGGAAAGATTTCTAAAATCTATATAAATAGATCTGCAAGACCCTGTAGCCTACATTAAAATGTTGGAGGAAAAAGTTAAAGTTGTCGAGTCGGATAAAGTTCGCCTCGAGAGTCCTCGAGTTCTCGGACAATCGGCCAGCTTTTCAAAAGAATGACTTTAAGCATAATATTCTTATCTTTATCTGCCCATATACATGGTAGACTACTTGTACATATTTAGACAGTTATTAGCCTGCATTCATTTAAAAGTAGCAGACTAAAAGAAAATGTTATATTCAGTAGCCAAAAATATCTAGTCGGTATTTTTAGTAGGGTACCAAAAAAATTTAAATATTTAGGTGAAGGTTCGAAATAAAAATAAAAGGTATAATATTAAATTAAATTTTTGAGATTTGAATATTCTAGGCATATCCTTTTGCATTAGTTTGACTTAAATATAAAATGGAGCTAGATATCTAGATATTTAAATGCCTATTTTGATGTTACTGATTGATAATTTAAGGTAGGTAGGGTACTATTGCAGTGTAATTGCAAAAGGATGTAAAAACTAGTTTAAAAAATTATTTATTTTGCATTTTATCGTTTTGTGGGGGCTTTTTGATGGTCATAGCTATTTAAGGACACAAGATCTCAAGTTACTGGGGGGGTTCGAGTTTCTATTGTGTGGGAAAGTATATGGGTGGGAAAGGGAAAAGCCAAAAGGCTCGTTCAAAAGACTCGGTAATGGAGAAAGTTGGCCAAAACTCTCATTCTACTTTCTCCAGATTTACTTTCAAAATTTCTGACTATGTACAACTTCTTCTATGAATATTTGTCACGTTCATTTTCAACTACAACTACACTTTTTGTGCCAAAAATAATACCCTTCACAATACAGAGTATTGAAAAGTTGAATTTCACCATTTATTACTCTCTAATCAAAAATGACAAAATATTTAAAACGGTCTGGGGAACAACCAGACTAGCAAAAAAATTTTTTGTCAAAGTCCAAAAAACTATTAGTTACAAATATTTTATTTTTATTTTAAATATTTCTACAGGGTGTTTAAAAATTCTATGTAAAATTAAAA
>JAQIXA010000877.1:0-32691 GCA_034699045.1 Nanhermannia cf. coronata Gr-Ori-00579
TTGGTAAAGCGTCGTTGTTTAAATGTGTAAGTTTTTAAGTCGATGTTCTTAAGCGAATGTTTTTAAGTCATAGAATCTATTTTATATAAAGAACCAGCCTGTTGAATACTCCAGTACATATGTATGTACTTATGCATAATATCCAGTATGTCATAATATGTTTATCTTACCACACACAGTCTCCACTTGAACATCAAGTCAAGCACAAATTTTAAGAATAAGAATCATATTTGTCATTTTTAAGTACCCCGGCCTGTATCCGGCTAGCCATTTGATTCTATACTCTTTCTATCCCATATACACTCTGTATATGGGACAGATGTAAATTTTCCATTAACAGTATTGCGTGATTCGAGATCTTTCTCGAGTTTTTTAAGTTCTCATTAATATTGATCCTGTAAATGTAAATGTAAAGGCGTAAGTACTCGTATGTAAAAGTACTATATCGTATTATATGATAGGATAGGATAGGTAGATCTGAGAAGGTAAATTATTTCCACACCCTTGTCCAAAGAGCACCGAAAAAAAAAGTATTTTGTGTCAGTGTCACTGTTGGTTTATTCTTACCGCCCATATGAGCACAACATAACATTATAATATAATGTTATGTTTTTTGTATATTATACAAAATACAAAATAAAATATTACCTATAGGTAGGGTACATAACTTACATTTACAAGCAAAGATTTACAAATCTTAAGCATAGCTATAGTAGAGTTTCTAAAACACAATAATCTAGTATAATTCTAAATTTTAAAAGACAGTTGTTTGTGTAGCTTTGAAGTCAATTTACAAAAATAATGTAAAAATATATGAGAATGAGATTTATTTTAAAGTTGCTTTTAGTTGAATATATGTATAGGCATTAATCAGTATATCTTTGGGTTATAATGGACTTTCTGCCCTTTATACGAGGTTTAACATGGTAAAGGCCTGAAAGCCGAATAGATCCTTTATAAAAAATATTTATTTTCTGTATCAAAGTATTCCTTTGCTTGTATCTGTAATGTATCTAATTTTATTGTATTTATATGATGATGAATATTTCTTGATCTGATGAGAGATCTGAGTCCGCTTGCCGCCTGTTTTACCTTTGAGAATTTCAACACTACCTTATACTTGTATAAGTATCTAACATATCAGTAGATACTATGTACCTACTATCATTGATAGTGAAGCCAAAAAGTCAAAAATCTAAAATTTCAAGTCAGCTTGCCAGCCAGGTGATCAAAAATTAAAAGAAAGGACCATAAAACCACCTAGCTTGATTTTTTTTTTCTCGAAGAGTTTTATATCGTCGGAACTTGTCTTTCAATAAAATAAAAATTATGCGTATGTTCTTAATGCTTTACAACTACATACTTTTTTTTGTTCAAGAAATATTTCTTGAATATATTTTAGATGGGAAATTGAATGAAAAGGATTGATTCATTGTCAAGATCATAAACATGTTGTTCGAAGCTTGTACTTCTGTTTATACTTGTATATTTATATGGGGTATTGGATATTCAGATTTCAGAAAAGTATAAGAAAACTTGTGTATAAGGTTCTCAAATTCAAAATTTTGAAAAACCTTATATAGGTATACCAGTAGAATCAGAATCGTGCTTTTGGCTCTATGGCTCTTAAAATAGCTCTTAAATTGGTTCAAAAATTGCGTTTTAAAGCATAAGTATTCGATATTTTGAAAAAACTGAAGCTAAAGCTAAAAGTAAAAAGATTTTTTGTCTAAAAAGTTTAGAATAATTACTTTATATATATGTTTAACTGTAGATACTGGATAGAGAAATTCTACTTGTAGATGAGCATGGGCTCAAAAGTCAGAAGCCGGTCTTTTTCAATGCAAATTTTCTACTTATATTTAAATCCGATGAAAAACAAGCCACAAGCTCTGAACTTGAAAGTAAGACTACTTGGATTTTGGAACCCTAGAAAAAAAATCGGGATAAAATTCAAAGCCAAATTTTAACTTAACTTATAATGCAAACTTGGTCATAATTTTGATTCTGGCACAGTCTATGGCAAAATCTCAAATCTCTAAACAAAAAAAAAGTAAATCCAAAGCCAAGTTAGAGTGGTGAATCTAAGCCAAGTCAATGTCAGAGAGTCAAGTCAACTTACTACCACGGCTTGTGAATATAAATATTGGATGTACTACAGATACAGATTAGATAGTAGTAGTTCTTGATGTACAAAAAATACAAACTTGTCCATAGTACATAGAATATTTTGTATTTTCTGGAGAAAAGCAAAAATTTTCAAAAAATCAGATTTTTTGGATAAATCAAATAACTATTTTTTAACAATTAGGTCTTTCTTAGCTGAATTAATAGATATAAGGAATTTAAGGGAGAAAACAGAAATTCTCAAGGCATCACTTTTTCTTTCTTTTTGAAAATTTTCTAATTTTGATGCTAAAATTTAATTACCTATGTTAAAAAGGCATAGCAAATACATCTGTAGTAAGCAATGTTACCTTTGATGACATCGAGGCAAGTGTAAAGTGTTCAATAGATTCAAATGGGCCAAAAAGCGAAGCGAGTATGCAAATCTGTGCAACCCGTTTTTTGTCAAATGCCGTGTGCATTAATTACCCCAGTCGAGTCTTCTAAAAGATCTACGATCCATCAGCATTCAATGAATGATGGCTCTTAGAGGCTCCATCACCACTGTCACGTACTTCGTACTTCACTTCAGAGTCAGAGGACTTTGAAATTTTTTCAATCTCATCTCAAGAATTCAGCCCAAGTCAAGTCAAGTCAAAGTCAGTCCAAGTTCTCTCTCAAATGATACAAGTTAGGTACAAAGCTACCATTTAAATCTTCAAGAATTGGTAAAAGTTTCTGCATTTTAAGCCAAATATCAAACGAAAGATTAGCGATAAACTATAGGTAGTAAACAGTAGAAGTCATTAGAGCGATCAGTATAAAAGTGTAGACCATCTTGAAAAGTAGTATCCTTATACATTAAACAGATCTTTGTTTCACACTTTTTCAGTTTTCCGTAATAGAAAAATACATTTCACCCAATAAATTCAAGTAAAATTGATTTTAATATACTTTCAAACATGCTGAAGGTCCATAAGATGTTTCGATCACCTCCGATGACCCCTTCATGGTCAAATCGGGGTCATTCGGAGATGTTTTTTTCCCATATAAATGCATAGGGGAAAAAAGAATTTTTTTAGAAAAATTCATTAATTGGTAGTTTCCCTAATCGAACACGGAAAAGCTCCATAAACTATTTTTGACCACTACCGATGGGGTCATCGTCAATTCGGGGTGATCTGAGGTCAAGTACCCTTTGAAACTCAATTTTTGTGTAAATTGAATTGAATTATTATGTAAAGTATGGCTACTTACTTATATGAAATCAAGTACAGGGATTCGATTGAGACTATTTTCAGCCCCCTCAAATTACCCCATCATGGGTATTTCGGGTTAAAAGCAGGGGCTATAGCACCTTGTACAATGCTAGTTTTACATAAAGTTAAAGACTAACTACTTAACTATAATGTTTTGAAAACATTTTATAAAAAATTAAACATAATATTTTGCAAATGAACTCTAATGAGTAGATGCCTTTTTAACATAGGTAATTAAATTTTAGCATCAAAATTAGAAATATTTTGAGAATTTCTATTTTATCCCTTGAATTCCATATATGTTTTAATTCAGCTAAGAAAAACCAAATTATTAAACACTAGTTATTTGAAATGTCTAACTAATAGATGTTAAGTACCTATATAAAAGAGGTCCTTTCAATTAACACTAACTAGAGCTTATTATACATTAACTCCCGAAACACTTTCAATTAGGTACCTATGTACCCTATCAAAAGTAAAAACTTTTTTTCAATTTTATTTTATTGATAGCTTTTTCGACAAAAAAAAATGTTGAAAATTTTGTCAAATTTTAAAGTTCTAGATCGATCGGTCATGTCATGAGTCATGCCATGCATCATTGGATGTCCGCAATAATATAAAAAACACAAAAATTTGATTTTTTGTAATTAGATAACAGAAATATTTTTACATTGAGCGTACGAGCTAGTAAGGTAGGTAATTGTTAAGAACTGAACACTTTTTTGTAATATTTATGAGGATACGTAAGACTCATTTGGGACTTTTTGGACTTGTCTTTGGATTATTTCTTATCATATAAATTTAAGAAGTATAAGAATTTGCCTAATCTTTGCAGGTGTAGATTCATGGACAAGCTCATGAGATACGAGTGTGTCCACATGTAATCTAAATATCTTTTTGAATTTTGAACTCTATCTTGCTCTTGACTTGAATTTTTGGTCGGTCGATCAGCTAACTAATTTGGCTAACATTCACATCTTATATGGTAATTTTGTTTTTCAAATTGACAATCGAACCTCAGTTTATTATCCCCAATCAAAATCTACTAGGCACTTCTGAACTGACTATTGATATCCTTTAGTAATATTAGACAGTTAAAAAGTTCAAGTACCCTAGTTATATGAGTATAAAATTTTGCAAATCAACTCAATCAATACACCAAGATCCGAGATCGATTTATACATTTGATATTGATAAATTATCCTTTCAATGGGTACAAGTCCCATTTTGAATATCGATTAATCTGACAGGGCATCTGCATCTGCATCTGACCAGGCTTCAAATTTTTCTAAATTTCAATCGATCAAGAAATCCCAGCTGAAATATCACTAAATCACCATTTAATGAAACTGAAAGTAAAATGCTTTAAAATTAAAAAAACAGGACAAAATTATGATTTAACCTTAACATTTCTGACAATCATAACTTAAACAAAGCATTAAAATGACACATAATGCGTGATTGCAAAAAAAATTATTTGAAAAATAAAATTGTCTATGGCTCAATTACATTAATACAATATTCTGATACTAAACATAGGTACATAATATGTATGTTTACAAATCTTTATCTTTACATGATAAGATAATGCAAATAGGTATAGTAATTTATCTGAATTTAAGTCAAGTTAAAGATTGTTATAAAAACCAACTAATGCAACTGATAATGATCCTTTATGACACAGTTAATAAGGAGTAGTTAATAGGCTAATTTAAAAGATAGTGAAATATCTTATAGGTAGATTTATCTTTACAATATGAAGGGTTGGGTTAAAAATTGCATATTTACAGTAAATATTCACACAACAATTGCATAATTTGCATCTTCATTTCTTTCAGAATCAGATGGGTTAAATTGCATCTTTAAATTTGTATATTTGTACTAGGTAAGTATCTATTATATAAAAAATTTAACCAAAAAATGTCAAGTAATACCTTGGCATTTCTCAATCAATCATTTTTTACCCCCAACAAATGCAATAAAATTCATATATTTTCTAGATTTTATAGTCAAGTTTAATCATATTTACCTATTGTAAGAATATGCAAATGAAATGTAAATAAATTATCTCTGTATTAAGGTATTACTATATAGGTATTTGTCTTGTCATTTAATTTTGAGCAAATACAAAAAAAGTACCTACTTAAGTAGTTGGGGGTAAATAGCCCAATTATTCCATGAAATATAACATGATAATTTGTATTGTATTTTATTGCTATATACAAAGTAGATTTAGACAAATATTTTGTGCTAAATTCACATAGTAAAAGAGCTGTACTGCCCATTATTATCAGTCTGTTCTTTCGTACATTTTGAGTGTTTGAAGCAAAGAAAACAAAGAAGCAAACTTTTTATTAATTTGACCAAAATCAGCCCTTTTTTTGTAATATTCGGAAAAAATACTCAAAAAATTTCAAAAATCTTGAATTTTTTTCAAAATTTTAGCAAATTTTATGAGAAAAAAGAGATTTCATGAATTTTTTTTAAGCTTTTGAGGTGCAGGCTAGGTGATGTTTACAATTTTATGAGCTTTATTTTAAATCAATTATTTTGAGAAATTAGTTCTAATAGTGTATATAGTACTACTTGTAGGTATCAGTAGTAAAAATCGTTGCTCCCTTCAAAACTCAGTTTTGGTTGAGATAACTTGAGATAGATTGTAATAGAAATGAATCAATTTCTCTTAAGATTTTTGATTTTGGACCAAAAGGAAGTAAAATATGAGCAAGTATTATATAAAAAAAAGATGTTTTTTGAGCGAATCGAAGAGATTTTTTATTAAGTAAATCTCTTTAAAATTGGTTTATTTATGGGATGAAAGTGAAAAAATTTAGACTTACAATTATAAGCACGACATTTATTATGAGATTATTATGTTATGATGAGACAGGGGGTTATTTGTTAAGGTGCGACCATCTCGAATTTTATTCTAAAAGAACATCTTTATTTCATCTCTTTCTTATTAAATATAGAATGATATTTGTTTTGTATTTTTGAGCTGAAGTTTGTAATAAATACTTTCTATTCTATCAGTAGTTCTAGTACTATACCCTAAATAAAGGTAAATAATATGTAGGTACTTTATACCCAAATACTACTGTATTTTATAGGGGATATGACAGTATACTACCGTATAAGTTATACCTAATAAATCTTATGGTGCTCTTTGATTTTTTTGATTATACAATACAAACAAATGGAATTTATTTCCTTTTTTTTCTACCTCAAAATCTCAAAATATTTAATAAGGGTATAATCGAACTATTCTGATTCTGAACTGTTGATATAGGTAATGGGATTTGAGGACTTGAAAGTCTTGAGGATATAAAAAGACTTGAACTCAATTTATTTCCAATCAAATCCAAGTTATCCTACTTCAAAGTAACAACAACTAGTAGTCAGTAGTACCAGTGGACTTAAATTCAAAATTTTTATAAAAAATTTGAAAAGTGAAATTGTTCAAAAGTGCTTGAGAGATAAAGCTAAGGGATTTTTCATTGGAGCTTTTGGAGTGATTTGCCATATTATTTACAAAAGTTTTTTTTTGCAAAATATTTAGAAAAAATGAACAGCAGAAATTCTGGATTTCAATATTTCGCACTTTTTGTAAGTATCAGTACTCAGGATCAGTACAAGTATCCTATACATCCTATACTGTACTTTACAATTCATTCAAATTGAAATCTTGGATTAATTTTACTGATGTACCTATCTATCTTTAAAAAAGTCACAATTTTTTGGAATTTAAGTAGCTGAAAAACTTGAGGAATTTTGATAAAGGGAACAGAAATGATAACAATTTTAGGATCTGATCAAATTCTCAGATTTTTAGGATATTTTGAGATTCTTAAACTCTTGAAAATCTCTCAGATTTTGAAATTTTCAGTAGAGTTCTTGCTTGAAAATAAGATTTCATGATCTTGAAATTCCTTTAAATTTATTGAAATTAAAATTTCATAGGATCTTGAAATTTGAATTTTTTAAAATTTCCTGAAATTAAGATTTCAGAATCAGTGATCAGATAGAATTATCAGCTTTCTTCATCCCAGATTCAGAGATTCATCCCAGATTTTCAGAATTTCCAAGATTTTTTAAACTTTTTTAAACTTTTTCCCAGGTTTTCAAGACCTTTTTCACATTTTTTTAAACCTTTTTTTTAAATAGATTGCATTGGCCCATATAGTCCCATCTTGCTATTCCAAACCAAATCCACCAGAGAAAAATGCCCATGGTATAAGCACAAGTAATCCTCACGGATTAACACCACCAACTGTCTTTGACTCAACAGCAAATCCTCATGGAACCTCAATGATTGTTGAATCAGTTTCAGTTCAATCATCAAGTGAAATGAATGAGGTTATGTCAAGAGAAATGCCACCTGGAAAAGAACCTAAAGATAAGAAAAAAATGGTCGAATCCTATTCAAAAGGTAATTAAATCATAAAAGATCTTGATCTAAAATTCGATTGTCTAGATCTACACTAGTCTTGAAATTATCTTGTAATATACCACAAATTGTAGACAATTCATCCATAGGGCTTAACTTTGTCAATTATTGCGGAGGATATCAAGAAATCGAATGTTACTCAGCTTGTTCTACCGATGAATGGTAAAAATGCATAATTTTATCTCAATTTTTTGCCAAAATTCTTATAAATTTTTCTAAAATTCTAGGCCAAACTACTGGTGTAGGTAAGTCAAGTTATTTTTATTTTGAAATAAAATATTCAATAAAAATATCCAAGCTTGGATATTTGCTTAATTTTAACGATTAGGTATCGTTATCTATTTGACCAAGTAGATAATACAGTACCTACTCGTTAAAATTAAGCAATAATTATTGAACAACTTGAATAATTTTATTAATCTTTCTTTTTTTCTTGAAAAACACAAGTTATCAGCATTGTTGGTGCTTTGCGTAGGAATCTAACTTTTAATTACCTTAATTATTTAAAAAATGTTTAAATACAATACTTATTATATTTTTTCAAACTCTTATTATCTCGATCTTGTCATATAACTCTCAATTATAACTATTTTTAATTAAAAACTTCAATCTCTTGTATGTACCAGAACCAGAAGGTTTATTAGTAATATATTATATCAGTATTAAATAGTAGATTTTTGTAAATACATAATTTTAAAATGAAAGTTTTTTAATAAAAAAAGCAAGTCTGATTCTGATAAATAAAAACTTTGTTGAATTACTTTGTATCTGTATTCTGTATCTGTATATTGATTATTGCATGACCTTTTTAAGCCATTTGTCCAAATATAATTGAAATTGAAAGTTAGAAGGCTAATTAAAATCCTAGTTAGGAAGGTATGCACCTGTACCTTATGATTTTTCAATAGCTCAATGCAATACAGTTTTGCAAGGATTTTTGTTGAAGTTGAAATTACATATTTCCTACTAGGATAGATACTATGTAAAGTTTATAAATTGGCGAATCGCACCCTATCGCATCATAAGCAAAATTATTGCAAAACTTTCTCAGTTTGAAATTGAAACATTTCAATTACCAAATTACTAGTAGGGTACATATAAATACTTTTCAAAATGTTTTACTTCAAAATATTTCTATTATATTTGATTTCAATACTATTATTGCTTCAGGTATTTTATAAAGTAAAGAAATATATACTGTAGTAAGAGACAAGTTTTTCAATAATGTCTTTCAGAATTGCCTTATCAAAGGAGAAGATGCTATTATCAACAATAAAGACCAATTTCAAGGTATTATACACACTTCAAATTAGATAGGTACCTTAACACCTACTTAAAGAATGAAAGGGTTATATTTTCTTTGATTCAAACTCAAAAAGTAGTAAAGAGTGGTTTATATTATGGAAATGGTTGGAATTATTATCCTGGATATTATCCATATCCAGGTCAAGGTCAAATTCCAGGAGATATTCCTGACGGGACGGTACCTGGAGGTGTAATATGTGGTGGTGTTCCAGAAATAATTTGCTCAGATAATTGTTTCAATCAAGGTATTTTTTCTCAAATAGAACTAATCGTAATAATTTAGCGATTCTAAAAATTATGTTCTTTACTCTCTATAGGCTATCAATCTTATTATTGCCAGCCAAATATATGCTACTGTTTTACACCATCACCTGGCTCTAACTCTAATCTAGGATAAAGTTTCAGTACTATTACTTATATTTCAGGCTAAAATACAAAGGTATATGTATAATAATTTACATCAATTTTTTAAATTTATTCAAGAAATAATGGCATACTTATTTATAAATAGTATTTTTTAGTTTGAGTTGAGAAAGTATAATGTAAAAAGTATTTTCTTCCCTTTTCTTTTTGGTCAATTGCTTAATTAATTTCATAAAAAGAGGATAATATAGGATAGGTACCTTAAGTTTAATAATATCGATTAAAGTAAGGTTATTACAATTGTTAAATCTTATTAATATAGCTTTTGGATTTGAAAATGAAAAACCTGTCCTACCTGTCTGGTTAATTGCTAATAATAACTTATAAATTTTAGTAAGAAATAAGAAAGTGTCTATAAATAAGAAGGTCTTCTAATAATTTTTTTTGTTTAACTGGAGCGTTTCAACAAAAAACAATTAAATAAAATTACATAACCAAGTACATATCATTAATCATACATAATCGAGCACAATATTATTATATTCTAACATTTTAAGTACCTAAATTAATTCAGTTATAGTTATAAGTAATTTAAAATTTAGATTACCTAATTTAATGAACTTTTGCATTTTGAGTTTTATTTGTGCTTGCCATTAGGAATATTATTATGATTTTGAGTGTGAGATTGATTGATAGAATTATGATTATGTGTACTTTTTACAGCAGCCGATGGGGAAGGATCCTTATTATCATTATTTGAATTTTTCGTTAAGACTTTACTCAAAACATGGGCTTCAGCGGGTTCAATTCTTTTATAGTAGGCTGGTTTTGTTTCAATAACGCAAAAACCAAACTTTTGGTAAAAATTTATAGCATCAGCATTATTTACTTGAACATGTCTAAAATCAAATAGAATTTCAATTAGGTATTTTTTATAAAAAATTATATATTAGAGTTTACAAAAGTAAAATAAAGGAGTAGAAGTTACTTACAAGAAAATTGACTCAAAATTTCCATCATTTTCAACATAATTAAGAACATGCTCTAAAAAAGATTAAAAAGATTAATTTTAATGAAAATTCCATTCTTATTTTTATATAAAAATTTCTTACCAAGCATTATAGTTCCTATTCCTAATCGACGATATGGTGCTAAACATCCAAGTGTCATAATGTACAAATGTCTTTTGCCTTCGATGATATCAACACGACAGCATACTGCACCCACGACCACATCATTATAATAAGCTTAAAAATACAAATAAAATAAAGAGATTATAAAATTATACAAAAATTAATCCAACTTAACTTTTACTATCTGTACAAATTTGACTGAATTTGACTGAATGTTAATGCTAATTTATAAATACCAGCAGATACAGAGCAGATACCAGACATTGAACTTGATACATTCGTTTTTAAGTAACATTATAACGCAAAAATATCTTACATAAGAATTCTAATAATAATCCTCAATTAAAAACTGATTTATTAAAAAAACCTCGTGCTGTGCTTTACTTCCATAATCTAATCGATATGGATTCAAGCAATTACTGCCATTACATACCTAGGTCGTAGGAGGTTCATTTTTGTTTAATTTATAATTAAATATATGCTATGCTAAGTTAGTTTAGATTAAGATGCTAATGCAATTGAGTCCTCTGACCATTAAGGTTACCATTGTCATTGCATTTTACGGGCCTAACTTCAACCATCATATCATAATAAACACGAACAACATGAGACATAAATTACAACAGAATTAATTTTAATTATAATTACCTAATCTTGCTAATTCACCAGCTAGTAGTACATCCTTATAAAATTTGTCATTGTAGGACACTGAAAAATATAAAAAGAATAAAATTACTTAAATTGTATTTTGTACACCCTAACCTAAAATAACCCTAATCCCTTCTACATATATCAAATGGGCTAATTAATTATTTAGGACCAGATGCCTCTAGCTCTACTCATTTAAAACTCGCATAAACCCTTAGTTTTAGAAAAAATTGAGGCTCAAATATGGTTTCTCAACGCTGAATTTAATGATCCGACTTTAAAAAAGCTTATTAAATTGCTAATAAATATAAAAAAGTAATTAAAATGTAATGTGAAGGTACGTACCTGGAAAAACGACCGAGTTTAATTTCTTTAACTGACGAATATTATGGACAGTGACTTCACCAAGCTCTACTCTCGCCTTTACTTTACTGGCTCCCGATGAATTCGTTGATACACCCCTAAAAAATAAAAAATAAAAACACATTAAATACCATTAAAAAACCCATAGACCATTAAAAAACCCATAGTTTAAGTATCTTAAAAATCTAATTATATCTATCAATGAGTAAATGTACTTACTTATCATTAGTCATCTTAAAAAATAGTTAATTACAATTACAAACACCACTACTTATTCAACAATCACAACAACAATTACTAATTAAATTAAATTAAATTAGAAAAAACTTAAAAACAAAGAACTTGAAAGAATTGACCACCACCGACCACCTAATTTAACGTGTCCAATCCAATGTGCCCAATTATGACGACCTGACCTTCTAATGACACACTCTATATATACATCGGATTTATGGGCAATTACCGACAATTAAAAATAATTAACTTTAGATTTAGAATTAGAATTTAGAAATTTTTTGATGATTTTTTTTGAAGATCTCGAGTTTAGCGTTTGAACTGATACGGAAAAGTCGCAGTAGATAAACCTATAACTGTAAGTTTTTAGCAACAAAACTGAAACAACAATTTTTTTTGTTGTTTCACAATTTTAATTTTTTTGTTGTTTTTAAATTGTTCTATAATTTGGACAATTAAGGTGACCACAAGGTCATCGGGTTAACCTTCCTCCCTAAGCTCTCTGCTGCTTTTCCCACCAGAGAAAGCAGCAGAAGATAGGTGATAGGATACACTTGTTCACCATCAAAAACCATTAAGAAGAACCACCTATTAAGCGGGCATTTAGCATTTAGTTTTTAGAGGACCTTACCTGTCAATTGTCATTTTGTCATCAATTCCTCATCGTCATGTCGATTGCCGTCAATTCTGGGGGTGGGGGTGATGTACCCATGCCTATGCACGAAGACGATAAAATTGTAAGTCTAATCTAAATAATCATTCCATTTAATTTATTATTTAGCCGAAAGGCCCGAAATTGTATTTTAAGAACTCATTTCACTAGTTTCAGCTCTGAAAAACCTAATTTTAAATTCTATATTAAGTACCTAAATTAGGATAAATGAATGTTCTTGAACTTTCAAAGCTGAATTCATATAGTTGAGAATCGAACAATTAATTCTCTATCTTGAATTTTGAGGAGATCTATTTCATTCATTAAATTCAACTATGGCTATGAAAAACCAAGAATGCTTCTATATACATGAATTTAGTAGAATTTAAATACTTGTACTCTTAATGTCGAGGTCGAAATTTGGTTTTTCAGGGAGTGGATCATATTATATTGCTAAATAAATAAGTTAATAAGGCTATAAATTGTTTTACAATTTTACAATTTTTGTAGTTTGTTGAACTCGAACTTGACTTTGATTGCTCACTATTCCTTATCATTGATATCTAGTTTAATTACTAATTACGCCGCTAACTATAATTACTCATGGTATGATCCATTGCATGGTTTGGTTAACCATCCAATATCGTTCATTAATACACTATTTAACACCATCATTAATTTATCATTTCAATTTGCAATGTTAATGCATATTCCAATGAATAAGTATTCCCTTAGAAATTTAAAGGAGCTTTTTTTCAGTTTTTTAGACTTGATTTTGGGGATAGTAGGTATATAGTTTGTCAACTTGTTATTTAATTTTTTATTCTGCTGCCTGCATTAAATAAATCTATTGATTTATATAAATCAAGATGCCTACATCAAAATTGGCAAAGAAAACCCGAGGACCCTCATCAAAGGTCAAACCGTCAAGTATTAAAACCAAGTCAAATCCTAGTAAAAGTAAAAATATGTCAGGCAGGTCAAAATTAAGAAAAAGTAAAAGTAAAGCGAGCAGACAATCAAAGTCAAAAAAATCAACAAAGAATATGAAAAGTAAAAGTAAAGCGTCAATAGCCGATAAAAATAATGATCAAAAAAGCAATGCTGGTGATCGGGTCGGTTTAGTGAACTTTGCAAATGAAATTAACAAATGATAATTACAAGTTTTATTAATTTTGATTCATTCTTTTTTTACAGGATACTGAGGATAGCAAAGTTTATGGAGGGTGTGAAGGACCAGATGCTATGTACGTCAAATTGATTTCATCAGATGGGTAAAAAAGCATTATTAATTATACTTACTTAAACTTAAATAATATCGGCAAAGCTTTGTGTTTTTAATTTTGAATACGATTTTTTAGACATGAATTCATTGTCAAACGCGAACATGCTCTTACATCAGGGACGATTAAAGCTATGTTAAGTGGTCCTGGTCAATTTGCTGAAAATGAAACGAATGAGGTCAATTTTCGAGAGATTCCGTAAGTTTTTTAAAAAATATTTTATGAGTATGATTATAAATTTAATTTAATTGTTAACTTTTCCTTTACACAGATCTCATGTTCTTCAGAAAGTTTGTATGTTCTTCACCTACAAAGTGCGTTATACCAATAGTTCTACTGAGATTCCTGAATTTCCAATTGCTCCAGAAATTGCTTTGGAACTTTTAATGGCTGCAAATTTTTTGGACTGCTAAGAAGGGAAATCAAAGGTGTTGTAAGAAAAAAGGTTTTGAGAACAATTGAACAACAAAAACGAAGCTATAACTCTATTTACTTATCCTCACCTCTCACAACAACAAAAACAACAACCATTTTATTTTATTTAAAAGTTAATCATTTATAAATAATCAACAAAATATTAACAAGACTTTTTTTCTCCTTTATTAACAACTCTAAACAATTACTAATAAACTACACTCACAACACAACCTACACTAGATAATATCTTAATTATACAAAACACTTATCAACTTTTATCAAAAAGTATAGATTGAATTAGGTATTATTAAAGTTTTTAATTTAAACAAAATGTAACGATTTGATCGAAATTTCAAGCCTGACATATAAATATGCTAATAAGCCTACACTTACACAACTATCTTATATACCTACAAGATAGACTTTAAATTTATTTTTGATTAGTTAATAGGTACGGAGATCTAAATTTAAATTATATTAATCTTGAGATAATTAACTGCATTACCTATAAAGTATAAAAATTCAAAATTCTTATTAAAAATCTCAATTATGTTATTTTTACTGTCCTTAAATTATATTTATATAGAAGTATTATGCGTATCTTTTTTCAAAAATTAAAATTGTCTACACATAACACATACACGCCTAAAATTCAATTATTGTACTTTGCAACTTGGCAAAAAAGTAATTCAGCAAAAAATGATTTTTAAAGAATGTTTGAATTCGCAATAATAAAGATTTTATTAAGTACCTAAAGATAAATGTACTTATTTCAATTACAAACAAATATAATTTTTTACGATTTTTTAATTTATTACTTTTACTTTAGATTACTTTAGATTACTTTAGATTTTACTTTAGATTTAATTTACTTTAAAAAACTAATAAATTAAAATAGATACATACATAAATAATTTAGTGAGTCGATTGACAAATGATTAGGATTTTAATATAATTTAATTAATAGAGGATTATTAGGTTAATAGTCGTTGTTTTAAAATAATAAATTCGATCTTAAGACTTTTAGTATTTTTAAAAATAATATCGGGTATATTATACCTAAAATACCAATTATAGTACTAGGTATTTAAGTATAAAGTGTAAAAATCATAAATTAATCACAATTAGATTTACAAAATATAAATTTTACAAATCAGGATTAAGCATTGAATCACTCAAAACGACTTTTTCTCCAGGTTTAAAAGCAGGGGTTCCAAGATAGGGACATCCTGAGCATCGGAAAGCATCACCCAAATAACACTAGGCGTGTAATAAACAAAAATTAAAATAAAGTAATAGTTTTATATTTTAATTGTGAGTTTTAATTTTTAATTGACTTACACTTCCACAATTTGACTTGATATTTGGACCAGGTTTGGGTTTTTCACCATCAAGTTCTTCAGCAAGTCCACAAGAACAATCTTTACAAGCTTTTCGCTTACCAGTGGTTCCACAAACTAAAAAATAAATATAAAGTCAGTACTAATTTTCTAATTCATTATTTTTAATTGAGCTTTGAAACCCCGGTGTTGATCTTAATTTAATGAGCCCCAAATTGGGTATTTCAATTCAAAATTTTATGAATAGACATTTACAAAATGTAAGTACTAATAATTGCAGATTTGCTTGTTTAACTTATTATCTAAAATGTTACTTATTTTATTACTTACCTCGTAGTGATTCAGGATCAGGTTTTTTAAAGTCTTGTTCATCTAGAAGTTCATCATCGTCAATTAAATCATCTTCATCGTCATCATCATTTCCAGATATTGTCCATTTCTTTGTATTTGTATTTATTGTATTAGCTGATCCATTTAAAGTTTTTCGAACAATTACAAGTTTTCCATTCTAAAAAAAGAGAAAAAAAACCTTTAGTCTAATTCCAATTTCCAATGCATTGACACGACTGAACTGAAAATCCAAATCTTGACCTCACATTCACATGTTATTATTTGTGAAAGTTAAGCCGAAATCAGGTTTTTCAGAGCTGAAGCTGAATACTAATTTCAAGTGTATAAAAGTTCAATCTTAATTTAGTAAAAGTAATAAAAATGCATAAAATAAATTACTTACCTCATCTCTCGTATATTCAATAGGAATTGGCTTCTCTACCTTAATAATAAAGAATTCAATTAACCCTTTAACTATTTCTTAATTCCTAACTAGATTTGCATAATTTATTAAAAAAATAATCTTACTTCGATATCCATGTCCATTTGACTCATTTTAAAGTTCAAGAAGAGAATAGGAAAGGGACAGAAGTGATTCAATTATGGATGAGATCAGTAAAATTACAATAAGTTAAATACCTAGTTAGTTAATTAAACAACTAATTCACTTTTTTGTTAAATTAATTTAATAAATGATTAAAATGATGCTCTTGAAAAAAATTAAAATTAAAAAAAATTGCGTAATTTTTTTTGCGAATCGAATTACAAACGATTTTAAAATTCGTAGCAAATGATAAGGTTCTCAAAAATTTTGGGGTAAGTAAATAATACACTGCAGCGTAAACGTAAACTGCGTAAACACGTAGTAAAGTAATTATAATTTTTGCAAATTCTTTCTCTTGACTTTTTTATCTTTTGGATTTTGGGCTTTAGCTAGCTTGTCCGGTCCATTACCATTCCATCACCCATGATCTGCCCCTGACCCTGCACTAATGAACATGGTCATGGACAGGCTTAAGATACCATGTCCACATCAGTCATGGAATATTAAAATAATGCTATTCTATCTGTAATTCTAGTAGATTCCTTGGGCTTGGGCTGTCCTATTTCTATTTCCTATTATAGGAAATTTGATCGATTCATTCAATTCATTCAAATTCAAATCAGTCAGGTCAGAAAACCCAATTAAAGCCTCAATATTGTTTGTAAAATCGGTTTTATAGAGCTGATGATGTCCTGAGTCCTGAGTTTTGAATCCTGCTGAACCTCCTGACAGAAATCATGAACGATCTCATAAAGAAAGGACTGCAATTGCATTGCAATGCAAATCTAAATCTAAATCTGCTTCTGTTGAGCTGATTCTAATTCTAATAACATAATAAATATACATAATCCTAAATAAAAATCACTACTCTACCTACCTAAACAGAATACATTACATTACTCGTACATATACCTAAAATTTTATTTAGAATTTCTAATTTCTATATGAATTGTTTATATACGAGTAGGACTAGGTATTTATTTAGTAATGCCAAATTCCAAAAGCCCATGACATGACATGATTTGATATAAGATACTACATAACCCTAGCTCTATTTCTTTAATTTCTTTTAATTATTTATAAGTAATCTAATTTTAATTTTATTCGTTTAAATTTATTTTATTTTATGCCAATATTGCCAATGTATGGTAAGGTAAAAGTATGTGAATGAAATGACTCAATTTCAAAAATGTTCTCTTGAAAGTTCTTATGAGAAATGTTGAAATGAGAAACTGAGAATTTTTTATTAGGTAGGTAAGTATAAAAAATCTTAAATAAATAACATCATTTTAAGTAAGTTAAGTCTCGATAAGTATTTACATAAAATAAACTCGTAGTATTCTCTCTCATTTAAGTTAAGTTATAAAATTCAATTAGCGAATCTTCTAGTAATAGTGTCTAGTAAGGTACTTGTAGTGGTGAGGTGATGATTGAATGACTTTTTTATGCTGCTCCAGGTGCTCTATTTTTTTGAATTAGATTAGACATAATAATTGGTGGTGAAGGTCCGTTTCTCCTAATATTATTCCTATATCTTCTCAAATTATGATGTGGATGATTTGTATAATTAATTTCTTCAAAATCTTGATCACTTAATGACTCATAACCTCCATATTTACTTACTAGGAATTTAAACCCATAATGTATTGACAATTGTGTACCAAAAAGAACACAGAAAAATAGTAGAAATAGACACGTTTCTAGTATTGTTACAAAAACACTAATTTCTCTTATAGTATCTCGAATTTTGAGCTTTTGTTCGGTACTTAACCATTCATTTGTCTCACTTGAGTCACTTGTACTTGAACACTTGTGTTCGTCACTAGGGTTAGTTGACATTGACCTTTTTAAATCGGCATTTTGGTCAGTTTGGTGACGATGAATCATCGATTCTGTTAAATTATACACTCTTTCCATATTGACTACTGACGATGAGATTAGAAATTAGAATTAGAAACTTGATTGATGATTGAATGAGATCCAAAATCCAAAAACGAGATTTTTAGGGGTTGTTTGAGAAGTAACTTTCACAAAAAACACAAAAATTATCAAGAAATGTGAGTCATACAGAATACAGCCTGCCAAAGTGAATCTGCATTATAAATATAAAGATATCAAAGTATTAAATATCATTTTTACAACAAAAACCAAGTTTTTAATTACCTTAACCGAAATAGAACTTGTTGTTAAGTATTTTGAACTCTTGAAAAGTCCTTGGCCAATTAGAGTAGAAAAAATTGCTTTACTTTTTCAAGTCTTGGCTTAGGTAAGTAAATAAGGTATAGTTCTGGTCGACTTTTATCTCTCTAATTAATAATAATTAAGATCAAGATTATTATGATTTTAAAGATAAGTAAGTAGAGTAGGTATATCTCTAATCTGTAGATAGATCCTTACCTTTATAAAGACTCAAAACAGAATGAATAGTACTAGTAGTATTTGATATTTGTATTGTATTGTATAAACAATTAACAAGATCCCTCTAAATATTTATGAAATTGAAATTTATACCTCTAGTGTATAGTTAAACTAGGCTGTATCAGAAACACACTTTTGTAAGAATAAATTTTTTTAGAAACTTGATTTTCGTGAAAGAGAATTTTGTTGTAGAAACTGACTGCTTCAAATCCTAGATAAGAATGATTGGCTGGGTTCTGGGTTGAAAGATTTTGACTTTTTTAATAATAAAAATGAGCATTGCACTTTTAACTACAGACAGATACTCATATACAAGTACATTATAATAAGCAAAGGTAAGTAAACATGTTTAAAGTTTAAAAAGTCTACTAGCAATCGTATCGTAAAGGGGAAAACATGATAGAACAATTTCAATGGGGATTTCCTTCCTTTGGTTTTTTTTATTATAAATTGTATGGAACTTACTAGAGTATAATAGTTAAACTGATGGTCTCATATACACTTTGTATCAGTAGTACGTCAGAGCATAATTATTAAGAATCGTAATCGAGTAAGGAAACATGTTTTTTATAAAAATTATACCTAGTAATCTATTGTAAAAGTGTAAAAGATAGTAATTACAATACAAAATATAAAGGGCTATCCATACCATCCTTATTATGAATATGAACAATCTGATTTTGATTTTATTATAAATGTGATTATTACATCGTTTCCTATATGATTTTAAATTTAGTTAATATTTACTTAAAAAAACACAAGGTAATAACATTAAAATGCCTTTACCTTACACAACTCCAGACTAGAAATCTAATCCTTTATGCAAGTACATAGTAGCGGGTACCTAAGTACGTATCGTAGGACTGTTCAGATTTTGAAAAAATTTGAAATACATACTAAATGTTTTCAAAAGGAATTAAAAAATTTTGAGCTTTTTTTACAAAAAAAGGAAAGATTTGATTGGTTTTTCTGTTAAATAATAAATAGTGTTTCAAGTGTTGAAATTCATTTGGAATTTTGGATTCCATTCCAGGCAGATTATCTCATACAAAGATTTTAGTGTCAGAAATAAAAAATGTATCAAATTCATTTGCAAAAATTTTGCAAAATTTTTAAAAAACTGAAGCAAAAATACAAAGTATCAAGGAAAATAATCTTCACATTTGCTTTTTGGCTTGATTTGATGAGCTGACAAATAGATTTAATGTATGTAGGTATAGAAAAAAATAAAAGTCAATTAGCCCAAAAAAGCGTAAAAACTTTTCTAATTTCTAGGTCTCAAAAAGGCCATGCCATACTCGTATAGTAAATGGCACTATTTTATGTAAGTACCTATAGCCTATACCTAGTATGTATATATTTTTGAAATCTCAAATCTTATGAATTTATTGTTTCCTTTCATTTGAAATTCCTGTAATAGTAATAAGGCAAAAGCTTAAGATTTTATATGAAACTTTGATTATTGTAAACTCGAATCTCTATGTAAGTTAGTCGAAGTCTCATCTCAAATCACGTATGTAATTTATTAGTAAAGTTTTAAGTATGTCAGTAGGTAAAAGACTGCTTTTGGGCATGTAAGTATTGCTTGACTTGACTTAGGTTTACTTTTTAGTGCAAAAGACAAAAATTGAAATATTTTCGAGATTTTAAACCTAGAAATTAGTATTGCTCTATTAACTTTTGATACCATTTGTGGGATTTCAATTTCAATCATTGAAAATAAAATCCAATCATAAAAGTAAAAAACTCGTGTAATTACACATTTAGATTTAGATCAAGAATAACATACTTGTAGGAATTATACAGAAAAAAAAATCTTGTCAATTGTTTGAAAATCTAGGCTAAATGTTATTCAATTTTCAATATCTACAACATAATGTAGCTAGATATATCTAACCTGGGTAGAAATACCTAAGGTAAATTAAGGAAGTAAAAAAAAAGTTAAACAAACGCAAACAAATGACAAAACTCGTTTATGAGATATGAATCTAATACAAACATTATGAAAAATGCATTAAAATGACAAGTGCTAAATATCAAAGTCTTTAAAAAAAAGTAACTTTCCTTTAAAGTTTTTGCACTATTTTATGACAAAAAAAGTACTTTTAATAATGTATCTAGTTAGTAGAGATTACATACATATAATTAATTAATGTACATTTTTTTCATATTGTTCTAAATCTACATAATATTCTATTTAGTCCTTACTTATACACTCATTTGAATATTCTATTGATAACTTTCCATTTTGCATTTTGCACACATTTGGATTCGGATGGATGCATTTAAAATGAATTTAAATATTTTGAAATTCGAAATACCTACATATACAGGTAAGTAAGTTGATTCAATTACTTATCAATACGCCTACTTATCTATCAGGTGGTATAAAGGTAAGTAAGGATGAGTAGGGTACCATTACCACTAGGTGTTAATTGTTAATTAAATGGGATGCTGTCATATGAAAAATAATGAAATATCTAGGTAAATTGTAATAATTGCAAAAATGGAATAATTTATCTATCCAGAAATCTCGAGTATTTATTCACATGTTTCAAGTACAGGTGTTGTGCATTTTCTTCCTGTTGTTTGTTGTACAACATGCTACATTTGTGATATGATTTCATAGATTAATTACTAGTAAAGATACAATGGATTAACAAATAAGTTATGATCGTTCTATATGTAAATTACAAGGTAATTCAAGTGACAAGTATTTAGCTAAACTAGAACGACACAATTACCATTAGTTTTCTGTATAAAAAATCAATTTTTTGTTTGTTTCGATTTACAATTTCAAAAATGGGAAGGATACATAATAATATCGACACAGCATCCTGGTAGATCAGAGTAGATCCAATTACTATTATGAAAATATTGATCTTGAGAAATTTCAAATTCCCCAATTTATAAATTACCCTACATTTTCAGGAAGTTGGGTTGTAGTCTTTTCTTTCAATTCAGTTTTGAAAAACTCAAATTTGGACCAATTTTACAAATATGTAAAATTGAACTGAAACTGAACTCACGGAATTTGATATTTTCAATTTCAATAAGCTTTTAAATGAATAAACGCCATACCTATAGACTAAATAAACTGTATAAATTGTGTGGAAAATTATATTCTATACATACAAATTACTGTTACCTACAAATACAAAATCAGTAAGTTCCGCACGGTGCCGGAACCCAAATATTTGCATAATTTGCACAGCACAGGGCTCTTTTAAAAATTCAGCACACAGTGCGCTATTTAAGAACAGCGAACATTTTTGGTTCGATCTCTGTTTATCAGGGGGTTTGTCGATGCCTGTTGCGGTATACGTAGGTTAATTGTAAGTATGTAATAGTAATGTAAAGTCATTGCCATTGTTAATTTCAAATTTCAAGATACATATTACAGTATATTTATACCTACTCTAAATCAATGAAGATAATTGATTTAAAAAAATTTTAAAAATTTAAAACTTTTATAAAGTTTGTAGGATAATTTTTTTATGATTTTGAAGTGAAGAAAGGAAACGGTATTTAAAAAATGTAAAAAAAACCTAGTTTGAGAAAATTATTTATTAATTTATTAGGTATGTCGATATACTTTGTATAATATCTGTATAAAGGTAATATTATGTACTATGCAATTGTTTGAGATAAGAGACCAGTGAATGAAGTGAAAAGATGCGAAATCTATATAAAAAATTTATGCAATTTCGAAAAGTATAAAGCTTTTATTTCAATTACCAGTTTGTTTATTGCCTGTAATTTACTAGGCAATAGGCATTAAATATGCACAAGGTAATTTTTTATTTCACTTTCTTGATGAATTACAGCGCAGCGTGCAAAGAAGCACGTATTAATTTGATAATTAGGTATAATTGTGTTTTAATCATAGTCCAAATTCCAAATTAATATAGATTTATAGTTGAATATTTTATGAAAGCCTACGCTATTACCTATCTTATGTATAATATTCTACTTTCCTAATGTTTTTTTACAGGTATACCTTGCTTTATGAGGATCTTTGTGGCGGAGCTTTGGCCATAACTAGTGACCAATTTGTCAAAGTGAATGGTTTCTCAAATAGATATTTTGGCTGGGGTGGTAGGTAGCCTTAAATTAAATAATTTTGATGGCTTGATGTTTACTTGTCTTGTGTCTATGTGTATTATAGGCGAGGATGACGATTTTTGCCGAAGACTTAAAAGAAACGGATTAAAGCTAATAAGATTTCCTCCAGCAGTGAGTTCTTATAAAATGCTTCCGCATAAAAAAGAACTTCCGAACAGTAATCGGTTTAAGGTGCTCAGGGCAGCCTCAAATGAACAAGTTCAAAATATGGACGGAGTAGCGAGTACAAAATATTCAATTTCTTATAGAAAAATATTTAAACTCTATTATTTAATACAAGTCATCTTGTGAATTGAGTAATTATCAATTTTTAGAGCAAATACCTATACCCTACTATAATTTTATAACAAAAAAATATATATATAAATTGTTGAATTTATTTCACACACACATTAACATTTACACTAGTATTAACTAATAATGTTTAATGTTTCATTGTACTTGTTACTTGCCCCTATTTTCCATTTTCATTCGAATTCCACATACTTGTCACATTTTAATTTTTAAAATGAATGAAATTACAAAATGCAAATAGTTAATGGACCATGCCTGAGAAAATTCGACAAAAAAACCCAGGTGGCCCCATCCCTTGCGGTGCTGCGGACCCTTTAAGGATCCGGTCCGCCGGAACCGCAAAATTTTTTATATGATAAAAAAGTTCCATAAAGCTTGAAATGCAAAGATATCTGGTCCTTGGGACCGTGCGGCCACCCGGAACCGGTCCTATATTAATCATTAGAATTTGATAAATTCTAACCGTGAGCCGTGAGTCTAATAATGATGAGAATAATATTTATAAAATTAAAATTTTAAATTAATTAATATTACATATTCACTTTTGACTTTTGAATAACTTGTAATTAGTAAAAGCATTCGTTTCGTTAGTCAATAGAAATTTTTTAATTTCCTGGAAAAGTGTGGTTTTTCAATTGTAACTTTGTAACATTTTATAATTTCCGATATCATCATTAAATAACATGAAATAGCCTAATACTATAACAGTACATAACATAATTACAGAATATGTACATCATTTATATAGGTAATATATTTAATTTAAATGCTAGAAAAATAGTTTTAAAATTTAAAAGTAAAATTCGTGTAATGAAATAGAGGATAACAATTGATATTACAAAGTTTAATTAAATTCAATTAGGCTAAGTTGATTAATCAAGTTAATATTTAAATAGTAAAGTGTCGAAAGTAAATTAATGCTTAATTATTATAAAGATATAAATTAATATGAATTTTAATTGAAAGTCAAGCTAATCATTTTTTCTATGAAATTAATTAGGCAGATAAATAAATTTTTTTGAAAGAATCATAATAACAGTGAAGAAAAGAAAATAACTTACGAAGAATAATGTAAATGAAGTGAGGAAAAGTAAAATTATGCGTACGAAAATGGTAAGTTTACATTTGTAGGTATAAAATCAAAAAGGTCTGATGATCCGCATTCTGGGCACTAGAATAAATATAAATAACGAATTATTTATAACATTAAATTGATCATCTAAATTCCAAAATTAAAATTATTACGTTTGTATGATCGGAGAGACTGATGTGCTACAATTGATAGAAATAAAAGTAAACATAAATAATTTAGGCATACTTTTACAAAATACAATCAGTAATTATAATTAAAAATAATTTTGCTAACATTTGGATGAACTGGACAAATTCTCCTAATCCGAAGACCATATGTAGTTAAATGGCAACTAAGGCAAATGAAAGCTTTATGTGGCCGGTCGTCACAAGTACAATCAGGGTGTGGTTCCACAGGAGCAATATTTTCTGGACTTGGACTAGAAGTAAAAAATAAATATAATTATTGTTAATAAAGGTAAATCAACTTCAACAATAAGATCACATCAA
This sequence comes from Nanhermannia cf. coronata Gr-Ori-00579, assembly GCA_034699045.1. Lineage (NCBI taxonomy): Eukaryota > Metazoa > Arthropoda > Arachnida > Sarcoptiformes > Nanhermanniidae > Nanhermannia > Nanhermannia cf. coronata Gr-Ori-00579. The sequence continues at coordinate 24,843 of JAQIXA010000877.1, forward strand.
TGCTCAAAATTAATATCAAAATTATAAAGGTACCAGTTTGATAAATTTTGTCCTGGACTACTTTCCATATAACTTCCATCTTTTCCCTGTTCAGGTTCAAGTTCAGGTTCAGATTCAATTTCAGATTCAATTTCAGGTTCAAGTTCAGGTTCAGGTTCAAGTTCAGGTTCAAGTTCTGATTCAATTTCAGGTTCAAGTTCAGGTTCTGACTCAATTTCAGATTCAATTTCAGGTTCAAGTTCAGGTTCAGGTTCAAGTTCTGATTCAATTTCAGATTCAATTTCAGATTCAAGTTCAGGTTCAGGTTTTTCCCCATTGATACCTTAAAGAAAAATTATTATTTGAAGATTATCTGGGTACAATCTTATCGGTCTCAGTCATGTCATGAGTTATTAAATTAAGATTACAAATTTCTACTAATAATAATTGAATAATAAAAGGTGTTCTGATAAATAACAATATATGCCTTCAACTTCATAATTATTTTAAAGTGGAAGCGGTCCTATATAATTAATCATTATAATTTGATCAATTCTGTTCTGACCGTGAGTCATGAATCTATTAATAATGATGAGAATAATATTTATTAAATTTTACCTAAATAAATTAGTATTATTCACTTTCGAATAACTTGTACTTTAGTAAAAGCATTGGTTTCGTTAGTTAAAAAGAAGTTTTTTAAAAATCAATAAAGCAATAAATTTAAATCAAACAAAAGCTCGATTAATATTTTACTGGGTATTCTTATTTTTGTTTTTCAATAAATAGAAATTGACATTATTATATTGAAAAGATTTATTACCTTTACTCTTTAAGAGCTCCATTAATGGGACAGCTAAAGTTTTCTTCGCATCCAATCTGCTTTTGAATTCAATTAATGTCTTTTCTTTATGGGCAAGTCTCTGTAAAACATAATTAAAACATAATTTAATTTTAATCGTTTATTAAGTTAATAGGTATTAAATGCTAATTCATTTTAAAAAATATTATATATCTAATATTTAATATTACTTTCAGAAATCCATTGAAATTGTTCAAGAACTTCACTGGAGGGGGAGCTTTGTGCTCGAATTCTACTGCTAATTGCAATTGGTCACGTTGGCTAGCTTCCGTGCACGCGATCTTAGCCTGCCAGGCTTCCATCAAAATGCGAATATCCTCCAATTGATTTTTTAAAATTCTATCTAGTTCCGAAACGTCAGCAAGCCAAATGGAAGCAGCTTTAAGCGATGCTTCCATTTTTTCTGCCTTCTCTTCAGCCATCTTTTTAGCCATCTCTTCAGCGGCCACCTTCTCCTCAGCGGCGATTTCCGCTGGATCTCTCCAATCAGGTGGTGCTAGAAGTTGCCTAGGGGCAATGTCCGCTTCGGGATGAAGCCTTTTATAATTCTCTACAAAATCGATATAGCTATCAAGTTCTTTAAGTTCAACTTCATCCTATAAAAATAATATTTACAATGTATTTAATAAATATTATGGCTCTGAGTCTGAGATGTGATATGTCCAAAGATTAATAAACCTATGGCCTATATCTCCATGAGAAAAGTGAAAACGGTTTTCTCATGTTATGTTATCAATTCAATAAATGACCTTTTTGGGGACTTTGAAGGACGATAAATCTTTAATAAGTGGACCACATAGAGACTTGAAACTTTTTTAATTATTATCGTTGACGTTATGTCTAGTGGTCAACATTTTGGAAAATTGTCAATTGTCACTTGTCACCTACATTACTAGGAATTTTTTTTCATTAACATTACCATTCCCAACCAATACCATTGACCCAAACCCAAATTACCATTTCCCTATCACTATTATATTACCATTGAATATGTAATGCCTAGTACAGAACAGATATATAGTATTTTATTTACACTAAATATAATAAATAAAATGTTGACCGTGGCCTGGATATAATCGGATCATATTTATTTTTCTATATTAAGAAAAAGCGAAAAAGTTTCTCGAAAAATTGTAGAACGCCAAAATAATTTATCGTACCCTATATATTACCCTATTTGTAATTTTATATTAATGAATATTTTATTAAGATTAATTGAGGATTTCAAAATATTTTTTTCTCAAACATCTAATTTATTTGTAAATGGTAATGAACAATTTTCATTATCTACCATACCATCATTACCTTACCATTTAAAAATAATTTTTTTACCATTCATTACCACGAAAAATCTAATATGGTATTACCATTACCTACCATGGTACCAATGGTAATGGGAAAGGTAATCAAAATGTTGATCACTAGTTCTATCCCGCGCATAATGGTTTCTTAAAAAATTACATACCTAAACAATAAGGAACAATGTAAAAAACGATGAACATTTTATGAGCATTTTAAGGAAGGTCTTAAGTCTTAACCACACGCTGTCATTTATTCAACTACTGTATTTCTGTAATAAATGTTTCAAAGTCTCTATGTAAAGAGATAAAAGTCTTATAAAAGTCCCTTCAAAAAAGTCTTCAAAAAAGGCCATTTGATAACATGGAAATTTTTTTTCACTATTGTCATCCTAATAAAATTATCATACATATTTCATACTGCAAAAAAGCTTACCTCAGATCGCGGTGTTTTAGTTCTTCTAGGGATTCGTACGACTTCCTCCTCCTCTTGATATCTCCCAGGTCTTGACCTGCTTTTCAACTGAATTTTTGCACTGGACATTTCACTGAAAAATTTAAGAGTAAAAAACATCAATATATACACAAGTTTGATTATTTAAAATGATTAGAATATATTCAATTGAAAAAACAATCTTCTAGATACAGCTATATCATTGTAAAATTAAGGAAAAGTAAAATAGTACCCTACGTATCCTTTCAACTAATCGAATGTATAAATGATCTTATTTCAAAAACAAATTATATTTTCAAACATCTTTAATTAAAATTTGAAAATTTTGTTTAGGCACTCGAAAGATAAAACATTATTACCTGTATATGTAAATGTAAATTGTAAAGTAAATGCCAATCTTGTGATGCTTATGCTTAATTAGGTGTTTGGTAGAGAGAATACATATGAAAACTAAGAATAACATGCAAAGTTATTCTATTATCTTTTTAAAAAAATGATAAATAGAAAAGTCATATGTACTAATATATTACCTAAAGATTGGCATGGATTACGGATAGGGTACTCAAAGAAAAAACTACTATTCCATACAGTATTTTTTATAATTTTTTTCTTGAACTTGGGAATCCCAAGTTGGGATACCCTTTCCCTTCCAATTGTCAAAAATAAAAGAAATAGTTAAGCGATTAACAAAGTTTCGATGTCAATCTATAGAAAATGTAAGGCACGTTAAAGCAAAAGGTGTTTGAAAAAGGTAACTAGGTATTTAACTTTAACTATAAATATATAATGTACCTTTTTTAATTTTTCGCCCGGAGTGAGCAACAATAGACTCGTAGTAACGTAAAATGACAACAAAGGATCGAGCCCGTTAAAATCCGAGGTACCTGAAAATTATAAAAATAATGAATAAATTACCCTATGTTAAATACCTAATTACTAATTGTCAATTACCCTATGCTAGATTAATTAAAGCACAAAATAAAAGCTTGCTGATAAACAAAGGGATCGATCTTAAATTCTTTAGTCTTCAAAAACAAAGCAAGGATCAAATAAAATAAAGGGCTACCAAGTCATATAAAGTTTTTAGGTTACCAAACCAAAGATAAAGGAACAAATGGAAGGGTTAATATAGGATAGGGATAGGATGATCAGGATCAAATAATAGGTCGGAGAATAACCAGAAGAGCCACTAAAGGTTCTCAAAAAGGATAGGAATAGGATGAGAGGTTTTTTAGCCACCAAATGACAGGTTCATTGGTCACTGGCTTATTTGTGATTTGTCACCAAGCAAAGCAAAGAACCCTTATGAATCACACCCACACCATCATCATCAAAATAAGTGTCCAGTGCTTGCCAACCAGTCGCCAGTATGCATGTACATAGCAGTCGCAGTAAATTTTAGATTTGGACTAAGGAAAATGATGTGGTTTTGGGTTAAAGGTGATAGTAAAAGTAAAATACAGTACAGTACACATATAGAATAGCAATGAACTTCAAGTAGCAATTAGTTAGGGCTCACCTGTAATTACTTCGAGTAATGTCAGCTAAATGTTAAAAATATTTTCGTCAATTCGGGACCAGTGTCAGAATAGCACACCACACCACGTATACACCACAGGTCCACAGCTACAGTCACGTCACAGTCAGTCAAAAATGTTCGGGATTCGGGAGTGGGAGAGACGAAAATGAAAAATGGCGATCAGATTCAACAAAAAAAAGCAAGAAAATGAAAAAATCCGAAATACTGCGAAATCCATAGAAGACGCTGCTGTCGCTCAAATTAATAAAATAATAATGTGGTGTGGAATAGAAAGGAGGTGAGGAAGAGGAATGAGGAAGAGGAATGAACAAAAATTAGGTAAGTACCTTAGGTATTTTTATTTTAAAAAAAGTATAAGTAGATCATATTTTTGTAATTTTTGTTGATGTACATATGAATCATCTTTTAATTCGGCTCTTTAACTTAATTTTGAATTGCTTTTTTATATGTTGATGATGATTTATAGCAGCGTTATTATAAGTTATGAATTATGATTAATATACCTAGCTCATCTTTAATTTTAATTTAGCCTTCCCTCCTCCAAGTTAAATTATTGGAGAATTAACTATAATCTATTTAATGCTTACAAGGTTAACAATAATATCCCATTCTAAAATTTTAAGATATCTATTAATTAGTAAATTGCTACATAAATTTTATTATGAAATCTTTATTAATAATTCTGAGACTTAAATGACGATACTACTAATTATTATTATTATGATATGATATGACCCATTTTATATTTAACTTTTTTCATCAAGCTTATTGTTAGTCATTTAAATTTAATAATTGTATGTGCTAATAAATGATTGTTAAATAATTAATTTAATAATTTAAATCCCTTTTATATTTAATACCTACTGTTGATTAATTAGTTTGTATTAAAATGAAAAAATTAACCAGTTTGTTATTATTTATTTCTCTTCAGGTTTATTAGTTAATGTCTTTAAATTACCATTATTAGTCAATTTTAATATTTGGTAAATATCTAATGCTTCACCGAATGGTATTCCGTGTCCCAGTTCAAGTCCCTGAGGATTTGAAGGAGTTTTACAGTCTTGATTTACTTCTTTCCTTAACACTTTATCGATATCGACTAAACTGAAAAATGCAACTGATTGCGGTAAATCTTCCATACCCAATTGATATGCACATAGTGCTCTTGTAAATAAGTTGGTTATTTGTAGAGCAAGTGCAGCTCGGTAACGATCTTCTGACTTGACTATGTATCTGACCTCATCATGAACACTTATGGAAAATCTTCCTTGAATTTTATATTTTTCAAATAACCAACGCATTGATGTGAGCATTAAATGAAGATAGTCTACTGCTGAGCTTTGAACAACCCAATTGACTCTTGATGTCATAAAATCATCTTGAACGACTGCTGGGACTAGTGAACGGCTTATAGAGCAGCTAAGAAATGGTGTAGTTGGACAATCTGATTGCGCAATTTCTTCTAATCTATTGAACATGTATGATCTATTTAGAAAAATCAAAAATATTATTAATGATATTAAAATACGGTAGGTAAATGTAAACGTAAATATAATGTCGCTTACTCTGTTCCCTTGTCCCAGACTTTTCTATCAACCAAATCCATAAAGCTACTCCCACCATCCATATTATTTGCCAATTCATACAATTCGCTTCTTGTTAATGTTATATTTTCCATATTAGATCTTGTTCGATCAGGATTCCCTTGAATTGAAGACAATAATTTGATTCCTCGTTTATTTAATAAATATTTTCTTTCTCCTTTAGTCATTTTATAAATTGCTTTTGCTTTAGCTTTAGCCTCAGTTGGACTTAATCTTGGATTAAATTGGATCAATAGTCTCTCAGCAAAGCTCAATCCAGCTCCATAAATTCGACCATAATTTAATATTTTTGCTTGGTCTCTTCCAATACCAATGAGTAAAGCAGTTTTTGAATGCATGTCAGTCCCATCTGATTTATTTCCCTGTAATGTCATCCAACCTAACGCTGTAGAACCATGAACACGAGTAAAATGAGCATCACCAATTATTGAGGCTATCCATAATTCTTGTGAGTCAACATCAGCTCCAACAAAATGATAACCAGGAGGAGCTTGGATTAAAGCTTTCAATTCTGAACCAACACGATCTGAATAGGCATTTGATGCTGTTAACCAGGTGGGCTCAACTGCTCTTCTTGTTAATGTCCCAGCAATTGTAACTATCAAATTTCAACAAAAAAAATTTATTAATACCCTAGTACATTAGTAGGCTTACTTAAAAATGCATACCTACCTAACATTTTTATTTCATTTTTACAAGTAAATACAGTACAAGTAAAATTGTGATATTATTAAATTATTAAATTTTTAAATCAAATGAATAACTACCTGATATTTCTATTTCTTATACACATACACATACACAATAAGGTATCTCATAACACATAACTCGTACCTTGTGGTAATATTGCACCTTCAATTTCATTTTTATCATTCCAAACGGTTACTTGATTCATTATCCTATCTTTATTGTTCCTCCAATAGGAAACCATTTTGCTTAAACGAACAACTTTATTTGCAGTGTCTTCACCACTTTTTGAACTTAATATTCCTTCTTCTAATTTTGCTAAGAAATCTTTTGACAAAGGATTACCCACCCTTAAATTAGCACCATCTTTGTGGGGTAAAGGACGAAATTCTAGTTTTGGATGAGGTGATGGAACTTCATTTATTGAAGACCTACTTTTTGTTTTTTTCCTATCCCTTAAACCAAGACCCTCTAAAGCATCTAAACCCTTGATTAAATCAGATAAATCTTGTCCAATATCTTCCTTTTTATTTTTTAATTCTTTTATAAAAACTTCGATATTTGTATCACTTTTCTCGCCCACATTCTGTTGGAATTTCATTTTTAACTTTTCCATAATTTTTATTTTATTTTGCTCCCAAATTTTCTCCCATTCTTCATATGGAAATATCGCTTCAGAGTCTATTACTTCATCTAATTCTAAATCATCGTCATTTTTATCGACAAAATTTAAGAATTGTTGTTGGTTATTACTCGATTCACTTTCTTTTCTTAAATCTTCAATGTCACATTTTTTAACTAAATATCCCCATCCACCTTTCCTTTCATAGTGTAAAGGGAAACCCAACCAACATAATTTAAGTAATTTAGGAACAATTTGCATTGATGTACTAATTTTTGAAGGGCCTGGTTGATAATCTTGATCAGTTTCTTTGTATAAAAGTTTTTTGTACCATGCAGGATATTGATTATTTTTATTTAAATCTTTTTTCGATCTATTTTTTGATATACTCCAATCTAAATTCCATAACCAAGGATCATTTTTGTATTTTTCACCAGGCAAGAGCTTCACTGCTTCCTCGGCTTTTTCAGTAAGTAATAACTTCATTTCATTTTCAAGTTTTTTAAATGTTTCTTCAGATTTTTTAATATATTCATTCCACTTTGAATTGATTGGTAGTAATGATGCTCCTTTATAAAGACAAAAGATAAACTTTAAATTTGGATCAGTTCACTAGTTTTTATAAAAAGGCTTAATCTAAGCTATACATATACATAATATAATCGTGTTAACCCTAAATCTCTAATTCCTAAATCTCTAAAAAAAATCTCTAAATTCCTAAATCTCTAATGACCAAAATCTCTAAAACCCAAAATCTTCAATTCCCTAAATCTCCAATAAATATCTCTAATTCCTAAATTTTT
>JAQIXA010000878.1:0-32651 GCA_034699045.1 Nanhermannia cf. coronata Gr-Ori-00579
TGTAGTACCCTACCTTACTACTTTTGTTCTGCTGATTCTATGTGAAAATATAAAAATTTTCAAACTTTACATTTGTATAAATTTTCGTGGCCGAGCTCTTAAATTTCATGTGGATTTATTCAAGGGCTTTGGCCCACATAATAGAATAGAATATTGGGACAAAAAAGTTTTAAATATGTACCAACTACTTTTATAAGAACTAAACAAATTTTTACAGAATATAGAGTACTTATCAACTATTACTATAACTTACTGATACTTATATCAGCATAAAATACTATGCAGGTACAGATATTTATATATGTATATATGTAGTATATTGTATATACTTAGGTACATAGATAGTTTTTATAATTTTTTATTCAACTTGTGTATAATATCTAGGTACTTAAATAATATACTATACCTATGAAGATACTAAGAATAGGATTATCTTAAGTTAAGAAAGTTTTTTAAGTTAAAATATTAGTACATATTATAATAACTACAAGTAAGAGTATAAGAGGTAAAAATAAATTATTTTTTGAACATTTCACTTTCTTGTTGCTTTTTAATTGACACAGGACTGGAGAAATTAAATAGGTGAGTTTAAAGTTTCATTGTAGGTACTTTTATTTAAGCATTTGTAAAGGTATCTACTGTTCTGGAACAATATATCTAGGTATATAAGTACGATATAAAATAAGTAGTTAGTGTACTATTCGAGACACTTAACTATGCATAAAGAAGTTTTATGTGTAGTTCAATTACCATTTCGAATCCTATATCTTACTACTTAAGAAGATTAAAAAAGTCATATCAGATCAAAGAGAAGAAGTGGGGTCCTAAGTCAGAAGGTAAAAAGTAAAAATGGGCACAAGTATATAAGTTCATAGAGAAAAGGTTTAAAAAGACTTTAAAGGTGACGCTTTTATTTTATTTTATAGTCCCAGATTAACTGATATAACCCCTCTTAACCTTAACTACCTACTAGTACTTACACAAGTTCTATTCTATGGTATATGTACTACTAGGTATAATGAAACACCACTTTCCCATTTGGAAACTTTTTATAGAATAATTTATTGTTTTATATCCCACATTACAATATACATTAAGCAAATATAGCACTCTGATCGTGAGTACTGAGATCACTAACTTAGAGCTTGAGTTGTTTACCATGGGTTTTTTCATAATTAGAATTCGTAAAATACCCTTGAAATTTGTTTTTAAAAATAAATTTTGAGCAAGTTTAGAAGAAATTCCTTTTTTTTTTGTTTTTACAAAAAATAGACCTAGTACAAAATTGTAAATGATTCAAAATCTCCCTAAAATTGCGTATTATAGAACATATACCTAAAATATAAAAAAGCTTGGAGAATTTTGACTAGTATTTAGGTACCATACTAGAATTAACTTTAATATTTGTAGGTATTAGTTGTATAATTTAAAATGTGGATAAAATACACAATATATCAGTATTAGTACGAGTAATGTTCGATTGATATAGTATTTATGTAATTGAACATTTGAACTTTGTAACTTTGAAGGCTCCATTTTTTTGAAATTTGAAATACATATTGGAATTGTATGATTAAAAATTCATAGGGGTTGGTGGTTTCAAAAAATTTTCTTTTAGAAGTTGATGGATTGAGTTTCTTACTACATCTTCATAGTTCATGCTATAATATATGCTGTAGTAGTATGTATTACAATAAAATAAAATGCCAAATGGCCAACATTTCTATAACTTGGTAAGTAATCATATTTTATACTCTTTTTTTATTAAATTTTTTTTCTTCTGAAAGGCATTTTCTCTAAAGGTAAGTGAAAATGCACAAAGTGTTCTACTACATTTGAATACTCAAATCTAGATCCCAATTCTGGGTATTAATATTTGATAGGTTCTTAAATATTTTGAAATGCAATGCAATAGTAAGTAGTACTATCTATCTAGTAGAAATAGTACCTACCTATTACTATAGGTATATATGTATATGTATGTACAAGTATTTATATGCATATTTTTTGAATTCAAGTGAAATAAAGAGTAGAAAAAAGTCTCGAGTCTGAGAGAGTTATAAAATAAAATAAATTTAAACTGAATCAAAATTTGATGAAACAGAGGGAATGGGAATAAAAACACACATAACTAGTACCTACTACATTACAAATAGTTATGTATATGTGTAAGTTATGTAATATTTAATATAATATTCTATCCAAAAAAAGAGCAAAAACCGAGCCAGAGATTATTTATGAAGAGGAAACCCTCTCATCTTTTCCCGATTGGCTCTGAGCCATCAAAAAAATGAAAGAAATTTCACTTGGTTCATATAAAATCCATATAAAATTATTTTTGAGAGATGCCAACCAACCAAATATTTTCCTCGACTTTCTCCAGCTTATGGGCACTACAAGTACCCATAACTAGTAATACAACAGACTATGCACTCGATTATGATATGTATGAGATACCTAACTAATATTATTAAATATATTAGTCCATTACATTAATATAAAATTATAGATAAATTGACTATCAATTCACCATCACTTTGCAAAAATAATCATACGATATGAGTTTTTTTCATCTCGAAAAATTATCTACACCGCCTGTAGAGTAATTACACATTAAATCTGTAAATAAAGTCATCGATTTAGATCCCTAGAAATACGAGTATGTATTGAATATTTTTCTAAAAATTTTCTTTGAAATATTTCATACCAACTAAAAAAGGTCTGAACTCTAAATACTATATACGGAGTAGTTTATCATTATTTCTTTGTTTAAAGAGAGTACAAAAGGTGAGACTGAGATTGTAAAACTTGGATATTTACAGAGAGATAAAAAGAAGTTAAAAGTTTGGACAAGTGTATTTTATAGCTGTAAAATTTGAGGCAAATGAAAAGCCTATTTTTTCAGAATTTTATTTTCGAAATGCTGGATTTCTGGGACTAACTGGGCAGCAAAAAGAGAGTTGGTAAAAAAAGTGAATCCCATGCCACTGATAAGAACATTTATGCAAGGGACTGAAAGAAAACTTGTAGACACTTTCTATATAAATACATAATACTCTACTTGTTTAAGTAATAATATACTTATCGTTTGGCTATATGTATTATTATTTTTCTGCTTTTCTAATAGAAAGTCTCTTTTATATACATATATGTACTAGTATGTACTAGTATGGTAGTATAGTAGAATTACAAGTACCAGTAGTACCTACATGTTAGTATTAGGCATTAGGTATTACATAGTTATCTCTACTGAGCATCAGTGTTTTTGTGTAAGACTTGTAGGGTGGACACGAGAAAGACAGAAAAGAAAGAGAAAAATGCCTGAAGCCAAATATGTATACTTGTATTATAAGTTTATATCTACTAAATATTATAGGCTTATTACACTGTATATGGAATACATTTGGGAATTTCATTCAAGTATATTAAAGTATACTGGTTATAATATCAATAGTAGTAGTAGTAGGTATGTACTTGAAGTATGGTAGTAGAATAAGGGGCGAGTGAACCCATGGCAGTCAACTGAAGTCAATTTATCTCCAGAGCCTAAGTCTTATCCTCGAGAAAGAATTTCTTACTTTATACTTTATAACTTTTAGAAAATATTTCCACAAGCACTGTGTTACTCGATAATATTTAAGGAATTTCTCACCGCCAGCACAATGTACCACTCCAATATTATACACTTGAAAAACAAGTAATTATACCCGAAGGTTCAGGAAACTAGACTCTAAGCTAAGCATAATCTAACCCAATCTAAATCAATTAAATCAAAAGTTCATTTTAGCAATCATAAAGCATAATATCTCAAGATTTATGAGAACTTTTTATAAGATTTTGTATAAAAAGTGAGCCATAGTGATGGATTTACAATGAATTTGAAGCTTTATCTGAAAGGTTGGTTGTCTACAAGGACTTTTGGAACTTGAGTATATTGTTACCTCCTTGGTAGAGGTCTATAAATGCTGTGAATTTATCTTAAATATGGACTTGATAATAGTGTAAGATGGATAGATTTCGGAATCAGCATAAATATCTGCATCTTATGCCTATGTAATGGAGTGAGGTTATCTTTCCACGAGATTTATAAAGATGAGATGGGAGGCACGCACAAAGCCCATGTTTCAAAGTTTCAGCCCGTATCACATATTATGCTCGAATTGCCCGAGACTGGATCTTTTCTACTGCCTAGTATAAGACCATAGGATGAGATAAAAATCAGATGAAGAAAGTAAATGGTTCTCTTCTCTATGTGTGGTTTTTTTTTGGCCCAGCCAGAGCAAACCACTAGAAGAAATGTTATTGCAGTAGATATTGCCCACATAATATTACTTTTTTAGACAAACTATACTACTTATGCACTTATATTAACTAAGTCCCTACTACCTACTGATACTGATAGTGATAGTACTGTGGTACGTACTACTACTCTTATACTTAAGATTGGAGTCGAGAAACGCCAAAGACAGGAGCATGATAGATGAATGGACTTGGTAAATAGATTCTTTTTCATTTCGCCGAATTTTCTCCCTTTTTGGCTACTTACAGAAGAACTGAAGAAAAAAGCGCCTGGTCAGATGGTCAGCTGAAGAATCGACATGGCAAAAAAAAATAAAATGGTATTTGTACAATGTTCAACGAGCCTCGAGAAGAGAATTCGAGAATTTGAAAATTCTGGCAGAACTTTTCTCTCGATTTTTTCCTATTAAATCCGTACTAGAGAACTTTTCTTCTAGTTCTATCGTAGTACCCTACTGACAATTTGGTAAAAAAATCTTAACTCAAATTGCTTTATACCGTGAAATATCAAAGAGCAGGCAAGGGTCAGTCTTGCCCAAGCATTTTTTTTTACGAAATTGGAAAAGTGCAAGTTGAATATCGAGAGGCAGATGAAAATATAGAATTAGATTAAAATGGAAACCATTAGAGAAAATAACTTATGAATAAATTATTATTATTACACAGATAAATTCCAAAATGACAAATATCGATTTGTATCTTTAGCATTTTTAGATTGTCAAGCTTTTAAAATATCATAGTTTCATATTCTGATACAAATTTTCTGATTTTTAACATCTTATCAAGTGTCAAAAATATTTTCAATTTTTTTAATATGGTAGGATATAATTTATAATTAATGATAGGGCATCTTCAATTTTGTTTATTTTTGGCTGAAATGTTTGTTCTTGGTAGCTATATAAAGACAGAATTCACTTGTCACAAAAAACGACAACAATTAATGGAAATGCTTTTGAGTTGTTTGTCAAATGAAGCCTCGAAAAAAGGAGGCCAAAATTGAAAGAACTTCTCCTTATACATAGGTAGTTTTGTATCTGTATTTACAGTTTAGTATATGAACTATTCTGTATATTTAGTTAATATTTTACCCTACAAAATATACTGATATAAGGCCATTGATGTTTTTGTATTCTATTGTTCATTCAAGTAAAGATATAATAATTTACTTTATACATGTTTTCCAGCAGTACGAGTATACTAATACCATATTAAAATGTTGGGTTCATTTTGGCAAACAATGGGCTGTTCATCGACGTAATATTTCATAGACCTATCTCATAAGTTACTACAATTTTGATATTTTACTTTTTGTATTTTTACAAAAAACATCTTTATTCAAACTCAAGTTAATTTTTCGTTCCCTTTAAAGGGCAAGAAACTAACGTAGGGTACTAATAATAGTATTTAATTCGAAATAAATTTATATTACCATTAGACAGTTTTATTTTAAGTGTATACATTCAGAATATTAAACTAAAAAAATCAACCACTAAAAATCCAATAATTCAATTAGTGCTAGTTCAATTGTAGATGGAAACATGTCCCTCTATTTTGTATTTTGTAAGCAATTTGAGTATTTTAAATAAATTAGCGAAAACTTTTAGCCCAGTATAAATTACATGAGAAGTAGGTAGGTAGTGTAATGCCATACATAGGTAGATACTAAGAGTTTGGTAGTAAATTTGAATAATTTGCAAATCACTGTATGAGATAAGGGGGGTTTGGCATTCGCGGTGAGCAAATAGGTTAAGATTTAGTAGTCTTAAACTTTTTTAGGGCAAATCGGCAAATCTGTACAATCCACAGGGCTTGAAAAACTTGATGGTTGAAGGCTTTAAATAAAGTAGGAAGAAAATTGGGGACTCAGGGATTAAATTTATGATTCCGATTAAACCCTATTCTTATTACTTGAACTCAGGGTTGTTTTTAATTGGCTTTTTTAGAAAAGTTTTTAGGTAATTAAAAGTCCAGAAATTTCGGTTAAATTAAAAGATTTTTTCAAATCTTGAAATTTTTTAAAAATATTTTATAACTTTATATTTAAAACAAATAATCCCACCTAATTACATTATAAGTTATTCATACGTATACATACTACAACTGTATAATATTTGTGTATGTAGGTATTCGAAATTAGATAAAACGAGGTCTATGTGTTAAATAAAAAATGGAGTTTTTCACAACCCTGCTTTTACACTTTATACTTTGGGTTCTGTGTCTCTCGTAAAAGTTTTGAATAAAACTAAAACTTGAGTCCAACCTTCTCTCAAACTTCCTAATGAGGTAAATATACTGGTATGAATTACAATTCGAGTGCAAAGTTACTTACTTTCCTTCCATTTGAGGGAGAGTAGTTAGAGGAACAATTTATTTTCTGAACCACCATCACCACCACCACCGCCGCCTCCACCACTAAATATACACTTAGCAAAATACCACAGTAAAAATATAGAAAAACCATATAAGTACATAGGTTTTGTGAACAGCCATCAAAACCACACCAAAGTCCAAAGAGCGTACACTTCAATGATGATGTTCTACTCTACTCATAGACTCATACAGTAAGTAGTCTGTAGAAATCTAGAATGAGTTTTTTGGGCGAAGAAAACAAGAAGTAGCACTCTGAGGAATATTTGAGTTTGAGAAATTCCAAAGGAAATGAGTCTTCTTCTTTCTCCACTTACTCCAGCCAAAAGAGAAAGTCAAGACTCTGTATTTTCCTCTAGTATTTAAACCCATGGAGTTTGAAATGTTAGCTATCTAGAATATCTAGAAGAATCGATTTAAAGCAGAGTAAAATAAAACCAAGTAGAAGAAATAGAATTTACTTTCAAGAATACCTAGTAAGTACACTATGTAATAGTAAAAGATATACCGTAAATATTAGAAAATACCGTTGTAGTAAGTATATACCTGTACAAAATAAATGTATTTACAGAGATGAAATAGAAAAAGATAAGACCTAAAGCAGAGCCTTCAAAACTTCCGACTTCCTTCCGGCCTTCATTGTTTGAGACCAAAACAGAACTTTTTCTCAACCATCAACCATTTGACTGATCAGAAAACTCCGACAAAAAAACAAAATCAAATTATTTTAAGTCATTATATAGTTAAGTTGTCAAATAATAGGCTTTTCAATACCTATTTATAAAATACACTTAAAGGTTCTACTTATACCTTTTATCAATATTAACTTTTACAGACATATCTGTAATTCCTACCATATTTAGTCAAATAAGACTTTACAAAGAAGATGAAATTCTTGTTTTAAAAACTGAATAAATTTTTGAAGATAAAAGTTAATATTGATAGAGTAGTAGGGTATTGAAATGTGAACTCAATTTATGTGGTTCAATATTGGTATAATGAGGTCTGTAATACAGTATACTGTATATGTATGTATGTGTATTTTATGAATTATCTTGTTTATTTTTCAGTTAAAATATGTGCATGTTTTTTGTACATTTTGAGGCTCTAATGTATTTGTACTTGTAGTAACTATCTACTATGTACTTAAATATAACTTATATTATATACCTAGTGTTATTTGAATATATACAGTAGGATATTAGTAGTTAGTAAGGATATAAAACACGCTCCCAGCTGAGCAAAAAATGCTTAAAAAAGAATATTACACACATCATAAAGCAATCTCTCTCCATTTTGTAATCGATATTTTGAGATGTATTAAGCCTTATAGAACAGATCTCCCCACCCCCTTTACATAAATACATATCTGAGTGAATCCTAAATAAATCCATGAGATATTAGAATATATATTAGGGCTAAGAGTTGAATATTAAGAAGAGAAAAAAATCATAAAATACAGTTTACTACCATATTAGTTCATTCTGAGATTTTTTCCCCCAGTCTAGTTTACTTTTACATTTACTTTATTTTCTTTTTCGTGGAAATAACTACTCTTATTACTTCTTACTAGGATTCTTATGGGTCTATAATACTAGAATCATGTCAGTACTAGTACTTGGTACTCTATACTTGAAGGTAGTAAATAGATAAATCGTCATTCAGCCCAGACTTGCACTCATATTTTTCCACATAATCAGTTTTATGCGAACTACCATGCATTTTTAATGAGAAATCGAATTTAGAACCCAGAACCCCCACCACATTATACACAGCACAGAGCAGAGTAAGTCTTACCCAGTTTTTTCTCCATTAAATTGCAAATTGTATAACTGCTAACCTACTTATGCATTTATCCCCATAACTATTACCTACCTATATACCTACTACTACTAGAGTAACCAGAAGTACTTTATAGTGCTGAAGAACATCATTCAATTGCAATATACATTATAGATAGGCAGTTAGTTTTACACTTTACCCATTTTTTTCAACCTATACATACTGTACTAGTACACCAGTAAAGTACCATACCTAGTTCTTCTAGTATATAGGAAGGTGAGAAAAAACTCAGTCTCTAATCTTTTTTTCTTCTCAAATTCTCCAGGGAACCATCAAAGAACGATCTAATTGCATTTTGCAGTCTCAAAAAAGACTTTATAACACCATAGTCAATACCTAAAATTTCTAAATCTACCAGGGTTGTCCTTACTACTACTTTTTTTTGAACAATTATAAGCGAGCTCGAGACCAATTCTGCCCAAAATATTGATTAAACATATTTGAAACATGTGTTCTATTACTTTGTATAAATGAAAAATTCAAGTGACTACCTAGATATCATTAGGGTATTCTAAAGAAGTTATACTTTTAAGTACTTTAAATTATTAGTATTTTTATGAATGGTTCAAAAAAAATCAGAGATCAAAAAAGAAATTTCTCTCTAAAAATATAAAACCAGAATTTCCCACAACACTGGGGTATGGTATAAATGAGATATTCACTTGTCGATTTGAACTAGGTATAGACGTGCTTACAAAAAATTGACTTCTATTACTTTTTCGAACTTCCAAAATTCAAAATGAATAGGATCTATTGAACTACTTACTATGGTACATAGATACTATAAATAGTAGGCACTAGTAAAGTACAAAGTATGTAGGTTCCTACTGGTAATATTTGGTAGAAAAGAAGGTGGTTGATAATATAACGGTAAAATGGAGGAAATCTTTCACTTTACACTTTACACTTTACAATTTTTCAGCCCAAAAAAATCGATGTATTTTAAAGCGAGTTCTGGCAGTATGTTAGGTCGGCGCAATTTCATGGCGAGGTCAAAAAGCTTTATATGGCTTTTATTATACTTTTTAAGTACACATTTATCTCGAACAATATAAGTAAGATGTAAGTACCCCATGTACTAGAACTACCACTACTGCTAGTACTACTGATACTTACATACCTTAAGTAATACTAATACTTTTATGTTCATACATACTCAACTTATATTTGATATGTTAGGAAAAGATTGCAAGAAAAGAACCATGTAGATACATAATATTCAGATAGTACATATAGTACGCTGGCAGTACTTTAAAGTCAATAATATTTAATCTTTATATTTACTTTTACTTTACATGGAAAATCTATAAAGACCAAGTTCTCATAGTAGTGGTACTTTCTTATCAAATACCATAATCTTATCTTTGTTGGATCCTAAAAGTACTCCTACTATTAAATGGGCCCTATATACTAATATTTTTGTGTATCCTAGTTTTTCTTGTGTAACAACAAGTATACTGTACCCTACTAGATAGTATGTATGTAAGAGATATCAAAAGCCCAAAGAAGGCGAATTATCCCGGAACGTGAAAAACATTTTAAAAGGAGGATCAAAAATATAAGTTTTTAATATAATATTATTAAGGATTTTGATGATGATATTTATATATATAAAGTACTATTAGGTACTTGTAGGTAAAAGAAATTTATACTTCAATGCTAGAAAAAGGATTGAGAAACTTGCATTGACCAGTTGTCGGTTTTTGGTAACCAAATGCATGTAATATATATATAAGTCTCTATTATCAAATTACCGACATTTTCTCAAAGTTTTTTTTTCAAATTTCAAGATTTTTGAGTTTGATGGTAAAATACCCCAGCTTGAGAAATAACTTTGAGCATTTATTAAGTAAGATATCATAATCATATCATAAGTACATATCTCCCGCTTATTTTACTTTACTTTTACTTATCAACTTTCTTCTATATATAATTTTACATTTTACCAAATTCTGAGGACGACGACGACGACATAAACTTTCTCAACTTTTACTTAGGTAGTAGATTCTCAATTCTATTTTATAAAGCGTAAAATAAACTTATTTACATTATCTTACTTTTCTAACCTAGCCAAAAATACTTTTAGAATCAAATAATACATAGGTAGGTACAGAGCTGGTACTATCGGTATATGTAAGGTATATCTATGTACTAGTATAAGAAAGTAGAAAAGTTGCTTAAAAAGTGGAGGGAAATGAAATAGGCAAAACTTTTCACTGATTACCCAATATTATACTCTAATCTTAATATTTGTTTAGCTTTTTAAGTATCTACTGAAACTACAGTAGTAGGTATCTTTTCTCAGCTGTAAAATTCCACAATTCCATTATAATACCTATCCAAGTATACCAAAACTATCTATGTAGTACCTTTTATTATAGATTTTAAAAAGTTTAAAATAAAAATTATTATCACTTTTGCCCATCTTTAAACTACTCATAATTTACTTTGTTGGTTGTAATAAAAAAATAATATTTTGGGGCAAAATTCACAAGCAAAAGGATATTTTTCTTCCTTTTGGCGACATTTTTGTAATATACTGGTAGGTGTAGGTACTAAGAGAAATTTTGATAAAGTCCCACCTAAATGTTCATTAGGTTCTCATAGTTCTGGTTCTGGTAATGATACTTTTATTAAACACAAAACTTTGATCGTTTGTCAAATTTGAGACTCCAAGTCGGCTGGATACCATCTTATAGGTTACATATATTCTGTCCTAGATACAAAACTTGAAAATTCATTTCATACTTTTACATATATCAAAACTATATATGTATACAAAATTATATTACATAAATACTTTTAATATAAGTAGGAAGTAGTAGCACTACTACCACTAACTACAGATAAATAAAATTTTTAAAAATAAATATAATATTTGAAAAAAGTACTCATTATTACTCATTATTGCTAGGCCAAAATATAGATGCATATGCAATTTTTTAATATTTAATTGAAAGACTTAAGACAAATAAACTAAGCGAATCTGTAAATATAGAATTGTAGGATTTAAATTTGAGTTTGAATTTGAGAAATGTTTAAATCTCTAGAGAAAAATTTGAATAAGGCAAGCAAATAGTATGATACTAGGGCTAGTACATAAGAGTACTACCAGAAGTCAGTAGACTATTTATTTTGAGTTAATGAGCTTTGTTTTAGTTTATTATCGAGAGAATTTAACAAGATTCATCATTACTTAAATTATATTGGATTATTTACTTTATAATTTTTTCTAGTAAGTACTGATATACTTATTATGTAGAAATAAAATTGTCTGAAACTGAAACTGTCTAGCAAAAAAATACATAGTTGTTATTATTTTATACAATTTATTGTTTTATCCTATACTTACTGTTTAATGTCAAGACTTTGAAATGTAATTTTAAAAAAGAATTCTCTTTAATTTACTAGTAGATATTTATTTATGAACCGTTTTTGGTAGTACTAGTAGCCTACATAATAATAAAGTGCCTAGTCAAAGGGAAAATAAGCCGAATCATCTTTCTTTTTTCTTATCCAATTGAATTTTCCTAAGAGATTTCTCTCTACGAAATCCTTAAATTAAGGTTTCGACATTATTTAAGACATTTCTCGTTCAAACCAAACTTACTTATTCCCCCTTGCTTTGATCTTCTTGGGATTTAAAACTAACATTTAAAATAACAGTAAGGTATCAACATAAATAGATAAATTTAAAAAACCTCGAAAATATTCTTGTCATTTTTATACATACCCTAATAACTCTTCATAATGGGGTAAGTGGGTCTAAAAAAGTATTTAAAGAAAACTAAATACAAGTAGGTTTCGATTTATACAGTATGTCGTACGTAAGACTAGCACTTTAGAATTTTTCTAATTGAAACAGATTTTATCTAATTCGAATCTAATAAATAGTGCTGCTGATTATAATCAGATTAGGAGATAAATTGATTAAAATTTAAATAGATCGCTCATAGCTTTCAAATCAAATCCTTTTTGGAAAACTCAATTTCGAGCATAATTTGTACTTCGACATTTTATAATCAAATATATGAATGGATCATCACTTTTTAATTTGAAAATGAATAAGGTACTAGATATCTAGATATATCCATATCTATGTGACTATGAGTAAATTTACTAGGGTAATATTATCAAAAATTCTTGAGATTAATTGAAAGTATTATATCTGTGTATTTACTTACACTGTGTATTTATGAAAGTATCTACTTGTAGTAGGTAGGTACCCTTAGTATAATATGTAAATGTTGTTCTTGGTGGTAAAATATTTTGAAGTTGCACATTTTCCAAGTATTTACCAAGTTTTGATACGCTTGGCTTAATTCCCTCGGATATACCCAGCGTCAGCGTACAGATAGTATAACTAGTAGGTATAACTAGCTGAAATTAGTTAATCCCTTTAACTGATTCTTCCACCATCATCCACTTACTAGAATTTTGCAACACATTCAAATCTAGAATACCTTACTACTTACTTACATTGCCATGTAATACTATATATACTATGTATATATACTAATTTTGTGTCACATCACCCTATTTTCCTCCAGGATATCTTGCCTCAGAGGCGTTTTTATCCCATATTCTGTAAATTTGTATGAGAACAGTATCATTGTTTGCAAATCATTTTTATAACCCGCAAATAATCTGGACCAAGAATTTAATTAATGAGCTAATTTATTAAAATAAAATAATTTTAATCATAAATACACATACGTAAATAATTAATTCATTTGTAATAAAAATTTGTTTATTTCCAAATTTCAAGAGAGTTTAGTTTGCTAAAAACAAGGCTGAAATTATTCGTGGTATTCTAATTGATATTGATAGTATATACATATTGTACTTATACTTTAGTTAGTAATGTTCCTATATAAAATGACATGCTTTTTATAATGAAAATATTTTTAAAAAGTGAATTGTCACTTAGGGTACTGTCTCTCATAGTAAATATTAGACATACTATTCCATCTCTATAATTTCATCATATAATTATTCCACAATCTTACAGTTCAGTTGGCACTACTCTAATGAATCCTTTAGAGTGGAAAAAATTCTTCCAAATAGGTAGGGTACTTAAACCCTATTCTACTAGTTACATAGTGTCTTACATATACTCCCGGGTGGTACTGAATATCAGTAGTTAGGTAAATTTAAATATGTCTACAAAGCCTTATTACAATTAAACAGCATAATATTTACCATACTAATTCGGATAGTTTATTACTCGTAGTACTTAAATATTTAAATAGTATCAGAATCAGTATTAGAATGGATTTTAATCATATCAGTTATCGGTAGGAATCTAACTATGTACCTATAAGTGTTCATATTACGATTATAGTTGATTTAGATTTTACTCGTAGATTTTCGAAGCTTTAGAAGTGTTTATTGATATTCAAATACAAATTTACACCTTCATCATTTACGATTCGAGTCTGAGGGATAATTAGACAGAAGCAGCGAGATCTAGCTTAATATAATTAGGTGAAGCCTGAAGCTAGGCCCTACTGTATTTGTTTCAGAACAGAATTCAGAATGAGCCGAGTTGAGATCAATATCCTTAAGCCATAATTTATACTCTAATTATACTTTTTAAACCAGAAGGTATGAATATTGATATTGATACGAGTATTAATAGGAATATTATTTTCAATCTAAATAATATGTATTCCCATATACCTACCGATATCTGAAATGATTTAAAATTGAATCAAATTTTAATCAAAAATTACACTACCAGGCAAATTATGCCATATCAATTACCATTTTAAT
This sequence comes from Nanhermannia cf. coronata Gr-Ori-00579, assembly GCA_034699045.1. Taxonomy (NCBI): domain Eukaryota; kingdom Metazoa; phylum Arthropoda; class Arachnida; order Sarcoptiformes; family Nanhermanniidae; genus Nanhermannia; species Nanhermannia cf. coronata Gr-Ori-00579. The sequence goes on from JAQIXA010000878.1 coordinate 14,284, forward strand.
TATACCAAAGAAATTGAATTCGATTGAAATTTTCCCGGAAATACAACAATGTGCAAATTCTATTAAAAAATATTTAGGATATCGAGAGAAATCTTTTTTTTTGTTACAATTTAATTATAATTATTATGTTCAACTTTTCAACTCTGTATTTTTATAAAATTTACATTTTGCTTTATTTTTTTCTGGGTGGTAACTTTTTGAATTTTATATTCTACTATATATTCTACTATATAGGTATATTATACCTACTACATAGTAGTAAGAGTTGGTACTTTGGTACTTTTTTACATTTTTTTTAGTTTAGATTTAGCTTATGGTTTTTCTGCAAAATAATAATAATAATCTGTGTACAACTTTCTACCGAATTTATTTCTCGTATCCACCCACAATCCACAAATTCTCAGAGTTTGGCTCATAAATAAATTGACAGAAAAGGCAGAAAAGTTCATTTCCCAACCTATCTTCATTGTAGGTATAGGCTTGTAAAAAATCGAGCAAATTTTTTTAAAAAAGAAAAAAAAAGTTTATCGCTTTTCATTCCAAAGGTTAGACTTATACTAGTATCTACTTATTATAAAATATTCATATAGAATGTGTGGTGTATGAAATGAAAAGACTTTTTTTTTATCTATGATAAAAAACAGCTTGAACCCTTCATTCTACCCTACCCTTACACTTACTACACAAACATAGTACTACTTATTCATATCTTGACAAAAGAATACCTAGAATTTTCAAAAGTAAGACTAATTTGTAAAATGTTACATAACATACTATATATAGATAAGTACGAGTACATATACCTATCACATAAACGTATATCTTAAGAATTCTTATAATTATTTTTTCTTTCAAAAAAACTTTTCTCAAAGAATACTCTAATATTTTAATATCCAATTCAAAAGTGAAAGAAAATGAATTAATACATAAGTAGTACTGTAATAGTAAGTGATTCAATCTAGGTAGTACAAACTTTATACTTTTAAGAATAAAGCATTTTGGACTTATTACTGCAAGTTTGAAAATGCATTTAGGTTCAAGAAGTAGGAGAAATTACACTGACCATTTCATAAAGATTTCTATAAAAAATAATAGATTATCAATTTTGTGGCGTACCTATTTATTGTACATATTTATGCAGAATACTCTATACTTTAGCAATGTATCCAAATAAAAAGATTGGCAGGGTACTACTAGATAATTTCTTACCAGTATAGCTGATAACAACTCTTATCTTATAAAGAGTAGGTATTATCTTGAAGCTGTAAAAGGGTCTTACTGAGAGTATCTTATAAAGATTGTAGGATCACTACAGTTGAATAGAATGTAGACATTTTAGGGATTGTATGGACATGGACTCAGGGACGCTTTTATTTGTCTTTAGTACCCTTAGCCTTATCTTTTAGAGAGATTTACCTTATAAAGTAGTACGTACCTAATACAGAAGTTACACTGTACCACACCAATCTTTCGAAAAAAAATCGAGTTAAAAATAGTTTTTTCTTCATTCTATAAATAGGGTAGAACTGACTGCATGTGTAGTGTATGTATGATAGGTAAGTTTTCTCAATTTAGAAAAGTATTTTCTCGGTATAATGGATTCTGTCAGCTCCTCTCGAACATTCCTTAATCCTATTTTTTGAGTTTCTTTCTCCTCGCTCTTGTGGTTTGAAAGAACCAGTTTATGTATGGACTTTCACTCTACAATTCTCCAACAATAACCCTAACTATTCTCTACTACTTGTATACTTATTCTGAGAAAACCTATCTCTATTTCCCTATTTTTCTTTCGTTATGAAGCAGAATGAAATCCAAGAAGAATATAGACACATCTCTAAGAAACGGTACCTAGCCTAGAACCTATACAAATACTTATGTACTCGTAGGTAGGTATTATAGGTGCTACCTAAGTATTATACCTACTTGTTTGTGCGTATTTTAGTTTTAGAAAAGTGAAAAAATTTGGCGAATCGAAGACGTACCTACCTACCAAGTCTTTTTTGCTTTATTACTTTGGCTTCTACTCATAATCCTTTAAAAGTTTCCCTTAAAGAGATTTCCTGCATCTATACGAGTATTTTGTAGATTTGAACTTATAAAAACATACAAATACTCGTAACTTTACTTGCTATACAAAAAATACGTACATTCTGTGCAAATCCTAGAGTCTTACAATTCTAGAATTCTACTCGTAGAACTAACCTAACTTTTCTTTTTATTCCTATCCGTATTCTATTTCCAGAGATAAAATTTTACTGGAAATCATTTAGATTAATTGTTTCCTAGATTTTGCACATTATACCAGTACAGATCCTAATTAAATATATTTTTTATATTTAATTTTAAGGATCCCTACAGATTACAGATACAGATTGTAGGTGTAGGTACCAAATACCTAGTTAGTTAAGTACCTATTTAATTTCCTTGAAAAGTTTTAAAAAAATTGCAATTTATGTGAAGTATCTTTACATTTTAATGAAATATTTGTGTATTAATTATACTTATAGACCAACATTTACATTTTGCTGGAAGAAGGTCAGGAAGGAAGGAAGTCAAAAAGTACTCATAAAATATTTTTAGATTCAATAAAAGTGCATGTTTGTACTACTTGCTGTGTATGGCATTTTAGAGATTAAAATTATTGCTGATGAGATTGGGGGGATTTAATTTTTTGCCTGAGGATCAAAAAATACTTGTACTTGTTCATGGAGAAATACATGGAGGCTTTATTAGGTTATTATAATAAAGTAACTAAAGGTTATAATAACTAACAAGCTTAGCTGGGTATTAAGTATCGTTATACTACTATATATGTATAGTATGTATAATATCGATACATGAGCTTTAAAAATGAAAAACTAAACACTTTTATATGCACCTAAGCAGCATAATAAATACTTTAAGTACTACACAAAATTATTTGAATATGTATTTGAAAATGCTCTGTTCAACTTTTTCTCAAAATATTATTCAAAAATTGCCTACTAATAATACTATAAATGCGAATATTCAAACTTTTAATAGCTTTATAAATTTGCCATAATTCCATTACACATTATAGATACACAAAAGTTTCAAGGTATTAATCTTAGACTTATCCTTTTAGTGACTTATTTTTGCATTTATAATATATGATTTTTTTATTTTATTCAATGAATAGTACCTACTTAATATGTATCTATAATGCAATGATGTAATACCAATAAACATGCGTTTCACATTCCTTTTTTATTTCTTCCTTATTCTCAAACTTTGCAACTTACTTTTTTTACGGATCTTTAACCTCAGCTCTTTTCTTCTATTCTTTTTTGTCGATATTTCTTTTCCAATTTTTTTTTGCGAAAAACTCTAAATTCTGAATACTGGTTCTCTACAGTCTACACAAAGTCAATGATCTAGATCTATGTATTATAGATTTTTTTTGCCCTACACACCAATCAAGAGATCCGAATAACCCATATAACCCTTACTAAATCTTATACCTACATACATTCTTGTATATACAAGATATTACAAACACAGGGTTGGTAAAACCTAGCTTAGTTTAGAAATTATTAAGAATATTAAACCGATAATTTATATGCATCTATCTGTAAAAAATAAATGAAGTAGGTATAGAATTAAATTTTTCTGGTTTTAAACATTCCAGCCCAGCTTTTCAAATTTTTACAAATTATGTTGATATTAACTCTTTGAACAACCCTGATGTAGATCTATTCTGCTCTATCTAATAGCACCTACCCTACTATATATGGGATATATTGATATAATGTAGTTCTAAACCATTTGCTCAATATTTGTTCAAAGTATAAAATATAAGAGGTTTTAAACTCTTGACGGATTTCGTAGTTCCCACTTATCTGTATTTATATGTGAAAGGTGTATTTCCAGCTCTTTCTTCCTTTTCTACATCATAGTATAGTACTAGTACAATGGTATGAGTATATGGTACTACCCAAGTATGTACCATAGTATCGGTACTAGAAATATTGGTACAAAGAAAATGGGCAAAGTTTAGTTGGCCTTTTTTCTTCGAACCTTTCTTGGGTTATTTCTTTTTTAAATAAAGTACAGTGTTCGTCTAAGGTGATGGGATAAAAGTGAAGGCGAGTGGAAAAAAAGCAAATAGTTTTTTAGCCATTCTACTACTAGTACAATGTAAAAATATATAGGGTACTGTAGACTGTAGGGTACTCTAGTACTAGTATTCCACTTTTCCTCCTTAAAGACTTTTAGTATGGTAAAAAGTAGAAAAAAAGTGGAAAGATATGAATGTGGGTAAGTACTGGAAGCAATTGAGAATTGAGATGCAAGAAAAGCAGTCCATTTGCAACAAAAAGTTACTTTTTCTCAGCCCTTTTATATATAGGTAGGGTACATGCAAAGCCGATATTACCTACAACTACTGTACTTATATTATGCAACTATATGTAATAATATGCTTTCAAACTGAAACTTTTTCAACTATTTTTTAGCTTTTTTTTGCAGAACAATCTCTATTCAAAGTACTAGGTACCCTACTAGTAGTAATACTTTGTATTTGAGAAAAAGAAACTTTCCACATTGTTTGCAAGTCTTTTTACACTCACATTGTAATATCAGTTTAGTATAGCTCTTTTATAGCACTTTTAGGATTGACCCGAAAGATGATACTACTTGAAACTGAATGGTAGGTAGGATTTTCATGTTTGGCAAAAAAATATTTTTACATTTGAAACCATTGAAGTCTTAAAAATTTCTTGGTAAATTAACTTTTAGTATCAAATAGTGGTATAAAAATTAAAATTTATTTTCTTTAACAATTATTTAGGTATTTAGGTATTTAGTATTGGTATTTAATGAAAAGTTTACTAGTCACATAATATCAGATTAGGTACTAAAGTTTTTTCGTGAAAAGTTAAAAAAATTGTGGTCAAATTGTAAAGTTTTTTCAATTTTTGATCAAGTTGAGAGTTAAGACGAGATCAGTTTAGTCTAGTCAATATCGCCTCGGGAATTTTGTGTCTGATAAGTCTAGTCGATAAAGTTTCCGGCTAAATAAATAACTATCTAATATTTAATTTTGAATTTATTTGTAGAAACTTTTAAAATACCTACCTATTGGTATATATAATGGTTTTCTGATATGGTTAGAGATAAGGACTATATTTCTACCTAAAATATATCTTACTTAATTTATCTCATTTAGTCCTGTTTTTGACACCTAAGATTCATCATATTCGAGCGGTGAAATATCATTTAAAAGATCAACTCCAAGAAAAAAACTTGTCTTAAAAATCTTATTACGATAAAATGAACCAGTCTAATACATAAATACACAAATTTCTATATTTATAGTGTACAGTGTACATAGTATAATATTATAAAATACATACGTTGTTTGTTTTAGCTTTGTCTATGCTATAGAATTATTTTTGAAAATAATAAAGATTATGATAAAATAATAATAAGGGAATAAATGAAGTAAACATAAAATGATTTTTCTTTCTAATGCATTTTCATTCAGTTCATTTCTTTCGCCAAATTTTGTGACTCATTTTTTTACTTTTTGTTTTGGATTTTAGTTCTAATTTATTTTGGATTAACTTTAAACTCTATACATGGACTTTTTTTGCATCAATCTATTAATATTTTCTAAATTTTCCTTTGAAAACTTTACTAGAAAACCTTTCTTTTAAATTATTTTGAATTTCAATTTTGAAATTTTCCATAAAAGTAAGTATCTATGTATGCATTGGCACATATTATTCTGTGTGCAATTTGCAATCAAATATATATAATAACAGACTCGACATAGTATTTGCACAAACAAAATATTTTGCCTTCAAATTAGTCATTTTTGTGAGCCCTTTGTGATATTTAACTAAGCGTAAATATAAATTTTGAAATGAATGATGAATGATGAATAAAGTTTGAAGTTTGAAGTTTTATTTTTTTAAGTTTCAACTTTAAAAATTAGCTCAATCAACTACTATTTTGCTTATGCTCTATTCCAATCCTAACATATATGTATAATGGTAAAAACTAGTTTTATAAATATTTAGAAAAAAAGCCAATTTGCTCCACAATTTAGATGGTAAAAAAATTGGGAAGCTCACCAAAATCGATTGAATAAGTAAGTAATTTATTCGAGGATAATTTCCATAAAGAATGCATGATAATAGAGCAATAAAAATTGGCAAAAAATAAATTAGAAAAAGGTGGGGAATTATTTATAAGCTTTTATTATTATTAGTATTCCAAACTCGTACTTTAGTACATCGAATTTAAATTTGTTGATCAAATTCAATTAATAAATAGAACCATAAAAATCGAAATTAGTTATATCAGTATTGGATAGAATTTTTTCTTCTAATGCTAAAGTTAATATCTGAATATACTATCGTACTAATACATTCTAATATGGTTTTTCTGCACGAAGTATTTCAAAAATGAGATTTTTCTATATGAAAAACAAACTACAAAATAGTACCTAGTATATCTGTAATATAAAAACTAGTATAATTTTACATATTTGAAATCTTGACTTTCCATAATTTAAGAAAAAATACTTCATTTGTATACATTTTCAATTTACTATATAACGTAATCTTACTTTATTTTCTATCTATCAAATTAAATTTTTCTATTTGTGAATCACTTTCTAATGCAATTATCAGAGTCGGAAAAATTGAAAAAAAATTGGCAAAAATACCTAGGCACAGTAGACAGCACAAATTAGAATTTACTATTCTAAAAAATTATAAATTCAAATTCAAATCAGATTCAGTCTGGCTGGTAACTGATTCTGAGCAAGTTTTTGTTTTTAATGAAAATTATTCTTTCTCTTACAAGTTTCTGATTGCTTTGCATATGATTTACAACATAGATATTGGAGCACGGCAAAAGTAGTAAATTAATTTAAGGTTTTCCCTCTCAAGACACGAGTGTTTCCACTTTAATAACAATATTTCTGTATATAACATGTACTACATAGAGTAGGTACCTTACCTAAGTTATATACTTATATACCAGTAGGTACTTACTGACTACTATGTACTATACTTACTAGTTTAAGGGCTTTTGAAGGTAGAACCATATTTGCATTTCTTATTGCATTCATTAGCATAACAAACACTCTCGACCGAATGAACTTCATAAATTTTACCCATAAGTTATACCCATTTATTTTCCTTTTCTATTATACATCTAGTATCTTTAGCAAGCAGGGTTGTAAAAACCAAAATTTGAAGTGCTAAATACTTAAAAATTATCTGAAATTTAAACAATTTTGACATTATCTATTAGTTTGAGAACTACACATGATTAAATCACCTGAAAATTGTAAATATCAGATACAAAATAACTTAAAAGGCTAAGCTCATTTAATTTAACATTTAATTGCTCAAAAATATGTAAAATTCACTGTAGAATAGACTACACTGTCATCAGTAAAGAGTGAATCAATACAAGTCCTCAGACTTGATTGTAGAGCTTGTAATGTACACGATATAATTATTGGTTAATTTATTAAGACAATATATCAACATATATATTGAAAACTAAAACGCACAAATTTTGGTTTATTTTAAATGGAAGGCACAGATGCGTACTTGCATGAGTAAGAGGACAGTAAATTGTAAATTATTTTCAGAAATAGCATCTATAGGTTTAGTAGCTAAAACTACCTACCTATATTATATTGAAAGTAAAGAAATACTTTTATTGGGCATTTAAACTATACATTTATTTCTATTTCTGGGGAAATATTTCTATAAAGCCCATTCAATTTAAAACTATAAAGATAGGTTCGGTCCAAATAGCTTTATTTTACTTTCGTGGCTATTATTTTAACTGATAGTTTACATTAGCATCGTATTGATCAAATTCCAATGTGTCCTTTTACGGCTAAATTATGGACTCTCATCTCGATTTATTGACTCACAGTCTCTTTTATTGAGGCAATAATATTCTACTACCCAGCATACTATCTAGTACTAGTGCTGTGGAAACTTTTCAAAGGAATTCCGATCCCATGTGGATACTGATTTTAAAATAATTCCCAAGAGAATTATGCACGAGAAAACCCTATTCAGTACCTACCTACTGCTTGTACATATTTAAAAATTCACATAGTCTGCAAATTCTATACGATTTAGTATGTACAATATTTACATTTATTTAATTGGCTACTTTTTCGGCAAGTGTATCTCGCATATTGAGATACAAAATTAAATATAGTTATCAGAGTAATAGTAATATCAAGTATCAGTACCAGTAGAAGTAGTGTAGAAGTGCATTTGACAAATCAGATTCGAAATCGAAATCAAAATCGAGCTCGGATCTCGAAGAAAAGGCATAAACTATAGATATTTAATGTAGGTTTTCTGCCAAAGTATAACAAGTACATATAGAAAATATCGGATGTCAGTTAAATTATTTTTTTTAGTTTCCTTCTTTCTCTGTCTCTGTCAGTGACAGTTGTCAGTACAGCTATTCTGTAGTTCAAGTCGAGAAAACGGGACAATAAAAGAAAGTCATGGCACTTCCTACATACATAGCTTAGCCCGAATAATTCTACTACTGATATTACCATTGCATCCATTGTTGGATTTGGCTTTGGTTTTGATTTGGCTCCGTTCAAATCCTAGAAAAGTCAAGTCCAGTCCCAAGACCCAAGTACTAGGTACTAGGTACTTATTACTACTATGTAGTAGTATTTTATAACTAGCCAGCCACCAATTGTATAAAAGAAATAGAGGACATACTAAAAGAACAAAATTTTATACTAGATCTATGTACCATACTTATAATTTATATAAAGTACTTACTAATTCTCATTGCCAGACAAGTAATGATACCCACAACTCAAAATAATTCAATCATGTATTCAATTCAAATCACATACAATAAAAATTTCCATAAACGAAATGAGGTTTTTAATGCATATAAGTGTAACAAGATTACCTTTTATCAAACTTAAAGATATACCTATGTACATATATAAAGTCGAATTTTTTGAGCCAAATAGGGGTTTACTTTTTTGAAAATGGTATTTTGAATTTCTGGAAGAAATCAAAAAGGCGGACCAGAAGATATAAAGAAAAACGGAGAGTCCGCAATTTCTCGAAATTTACCAAAACCAAATCTCCATTTGACCAGCACTTTCCTCCTGTTTTATAAAATAAAATAATACTTATGATACTAGGTACCAGTACTAGTATCTACTTGTACTTATGGAGAAATAACTGTAAGTGCATGTGGGTCTTGACATACTTGATCTATTGAATGGGTAATAGAGAATGGAATGTGTAATTGGAGTATAAGAACTACTAGCTGTACTTAAAGTAATACTCGTATAGGTAATAGGTACAGATTATAAGAAAATCTGGAAATCTCTCAAGTACTTATAATAATACTTTATAATAATCTTTATGAAAGTTCACAGCTGCATTTTAGAGGTGACATTTGCACCAAAAACACACAATAATAAACCTAGTTTATACCCTCGATTAGAACTAACTATCAAAATGACTTTTCACCTTAATACTAACTACTTATATACTGAAATACTTGTACTACACTAGATAGGCTCAAAAAATTATACAATAATACTAATGATGTCCAGACTTAATTTATTAAAAATTCGCCCTCCCTGTTACCCCTGCTTTTTAATAAATATACACCATAGGATACTACATACTATATATACAGATATATACTACTAAAATTCAAGGGTAAGGATAATAAAGATTTTATTTGACCACAACAAATTCAAGTTTTTATGAGAGTAGCAAATTACATCAGAAATCAAAATTACTTTCTTTCTCCCCCTATATTGTAAATAATGCTTTGTTTGCTTGCTGAGAACATTAATTAATGGTCTTATTTAAGACCATATGAAGCGAGAAATTTTTGGTCTTCTCCCCAATTCGACAGAATTTTTGAGAGAGAAAATATTATTAAACCTTTGATTTGTGAAAGCAAGTAAGTGTACGATCATTATTTTTAGAGACTAAATTACTTGCAAGGGCAACATATGGGGGCAGTTTTACATACCTTATATTTGTTTGACATTTGACAAATTACATGTGTTTGTTTAACCCAAAAGTCTGTGTTCTTTTACACAATTGTAGTGTAGTGCATATACATAATACATACTTGTGAATGAAATCGAGTCGAAAAAAATAAATAGAAAATGTAGGTAGGTATAGGGGAGGTTTGTAAGAACTTGTGTTTTGGTAATTACTCAAGTTGATGAGTCGAGAAAGAGGAAAAGACCAAGTAGAACAGGTGCACGGGTGCACCAGAATAGTTTATTTTATTTCATTTTATTCTTCTAAAAGTCTCGAATGTAACCCTTGTTGTTTCTTCAATATTATTGTATATTATGTAATATAATATATATCACATAGTAGTTACATATAAGTAGGTAAGGTACATTTAGTAGAGTAAGCTTATATGGGGTTATACAGGGGTAAAATGTATTATTATGTTGTGAGGCTGTCAAGCGAGAAAGCAATAGAATCATTTGTCAGCTTAGGTGCTCGGCGAAAAATTCGTTTCAACTACACCATACATTTTGTAGTTGAAGGTAGAGAAAGTTCAAGTAGATATCAGGACCTACATAACAGTATAAGTGTAAAGGGAAAAGTTACTCTACTCATGATGTAGGTACCTATATATTTTATGAGACACTTTCCCCCCTATTTATTCTCACACAAATTATCTTTTTATCCTTCGAAGCTGTCTATGAAATACTTGGATATTTATTATTTTTTAGAGCTAAATCTACTCTACAAATAATGTAGCACCCTACCTAGGTACTTTTAGAAAATGACAGTGTTTGTAATGTCTTTTGGCGATATATTTTATCATCACATTGTTGAACTGATACATTCTTAAACATAAAATTATAGATTTTTGACGAAAATCTAACATTCATACCTATTTAATAAAAGGTTAGTCTTATATTATTCAAAATAAAATTCCATCTTAGGATTTCAGTACTTTATTTGTGAGCGGTAATAATATTTTTTCTAATTTGTCGATATTCTTATTCTTAATAAGTCTCTTTTGAAGTAACTACGCATTAAATTAGCTACATAATATTATGTATTTATAGAACTTACCATAAAATACAATTATTAAAAAGAACTACGAGTATTACAAATTCTACAAAACTGTGTTAAATACATCAGAAAAATCATTTATCCGTAAATAGTTCAAAAAAAGTGGAAAAAAAATTATGGTTAAACCCGGATTTGAACGCTCGACCTCATCAAAATTAAAAAAAGGTAGTGGTCTGTGGCTTGCGCCAATTCGTAATTGTTTGTAATCCAGACAACATGATACAAGCGAACACTCGGCCTCTGGTACAAACAACTTGAACTGTTTCCAGTTACATACTATATTTATGTAGGGTTACCCTACGCTCATTCACACTCACATCACAATCACACATATTCAACCCAAGCGTTATGGTGTTGTGCTAACAGACCTAAGAATATTACTATCAAATGCTACTATTTATACCCTACTTTTTTCTCATTCTCCTTAATATCATCAATTACCTAATTATTTTGTGTTTATTTTTTATAATTATTTACGGATATAAGATAACTCTTTTTATTTAATTTTTCCAACTTTACTTATTAAATAATTGACCTAAATTATATTTAACAAATTTCTATTATTTAAGTATATACTTTTTGCTGACTCATTCTTCGCTCTATTAGATAACTTTAATTTAATTAAATTATTATAAATCCAATAAGAGGCTTGTTAATAAACAATAAAAAAAGTTTACACTTTTAGAAGAAATTATTTTAAAAGTGAAAAATGTATAAAGAAAGTTCAAAAAATTATGAATGTACCCGGATTCGAACTCAGGACCTCGCATAACAAAACAAACTAAATATTCCTATTCTAGGAAATTCAAAGTTTGAACAGGATTTTTACTTTTTAATAAGTACCCTAACTAAATTTACCTATTTTTATGCTCTTTTAATTTTCAAGCATTTAAGAATTGTTAATACATATAGTAATTATAATTATAATTAAAAAAATTGCAAAAAGGTAGTGGTCTGTGGCTTGCGCCAAATACGAGTCTTAACTCTAGTGGTAACACTAGGTTATGACTTTGAGATCGAGTCTTATTATAACTTAAAAAGTTACAATGATATCGACTCTTCTAACTGTAACTGTATGCAGTTACATACTATATTAAGTAACTAGTTTTCTTTTTACGCTTATCTTTAGCGCAATTCAAACTCAAATTTCAAATCCAAGCTTTATGCAGTTGTGCTAACAGACCTGAAAAACTTATCACTAAATTCTATTATTATTTATACCTATTTTTGTCTCACTCTCCCCAATATAAAGGGTATCTTTTATTTTTAAGTTTTTCAAAACATTAATATTACATGAAATCAAATGAAAATTAGATAGCCTTATTATATGATAGTATCTATATGTAACCCATTTCATTAATTAACAATAAATATAGGGTACTTTTAACTTTTGTAAAATAGTAGTACCCTACCAATTCACTAATGTAGGTATTTAATTTAAAATATTTCCAGGAAGAATACTTATTAGGTACCTATTTCTATTTTTTAACTGTTAAAAATACTTTTTTAAATTTTATCAGCAACTTATATCTATTTATGTTCTATTCTTTAGTACAGTAATGGTAGGGTACCTATGTACTATGTACTATCTGTATTTCTATTCATACCTAGTAAGTATGTAATTAGATGGGCACAGCTTGGGTCCTTCTCAAACTTAAAACCCTGTTATATAATTATGTATAAATGTGATTTGATGCCTCATTATTCATATTTCCCTGTCACCTTTCTTTCTCCTGATATTTTACTGATGCTGATGCTGCTGGGCACAGCAGGTGACTAAATCACTAAACTTAACCTTTTTTTATCGGCACTCTGAGAGCTGCTAAAAGTGCTAGTGATTTTTTGAAATAAAAAGTATGTCATACTACTATACTATAGTAATCTAGTAGTAGTACTAACTACTAGTACACTATAAAATATGTATAGATAGGTAGTAGTCACATCAAAAAGGTTTGCTCGTATTCGAGACATGAGACACGAGCTTGGAGGACTCAAAGGGGAAAAAAGTTTGAGAGAAAAGTTGAAGCTTAAATCACTTACCTACTTAAACACTGAACATACATAGTACCTACTACTGATACTGTAATGTAAGTTTTCAAAACTCAAAACTACTCTCAAGTGATATAAGTACTTAAAGAGACAAATGAGCAGTGTAAATTTAAATTTATAAAATGAAAAAAAGTTCCTTCCAAGAGTCTGGATACTTAACTTTGTACTACTACTGACTACTGGTACATATAAGCATAGCACTTGAGACTAGGGGCTATATACTATATATGTACAAGTACAAAGTAATCTATGAAATTTATTATTATGTGCAAATATTTATTTAGAGTAGATATTTTGATTTTAATTTATTTTACTTGACTTATATCCCACAGTGGGATTTAACAAAATAAGAATTAGGATTTATTTTACACTATGTACTTACGGTATAGGGTTGGAGGATTTGAAATCTTAATTTTTGCTTTGATAAATGTAGAACAGATATTTGAAATCAGGTTCTTGTATACTAGGGTCAAAGTAGGTCAACTTCAAATAGTGCATACCTAGATTATGTAATACTTCTACTACACTAATATACCTAAGCCTAAGTACGAGTATCTATATATGGATGGAATGGAGACACAAAAAATCGCCGGAAACTTTATAAAGACTCATATAAAAGCTTTCTACCACAATTAAATAGATCGAATCAATTTCTTCTTTGAACTCTCTTTTCCCTTGGCAAAGCAAAGCAAAGCAAAGAATGTAAGTAAAATAAAATAAGTTCCATAAGTATCCATCCATTTACTACTTTGTAGTATTAGTACTAGTATGTATGTACTATAAAGTAGTTTATATTGCAAATGTATGTATTAAAAACCATATAAGATCTAGAAAATATATATCTAATCGTAATAAAGACTTTAGTCAAGTCAGAGACCTCATAGAGAGTCACTAGTTCAGTTCATAGAAGTGGAAAAATCAAACAATCGGTCCAAAATTGAAAATGTTTTCTCATTTGAGGTAAGTATATTACAGAATAGAATAGAGAAATGAAGGCAGAGTAGAGCAGAGCTTAAAAGAGATTCAAGTCTCAATCAGGGTTTGTGACAATTTTGTTTTTTAGCACTTAAAAGCCGGAAATTTTGCTTTTTGTATCTTTGATAAGCTTATTAAACTTTAAGTAGGAACCAAACAGTCTACAAATTAAAACAAAATACTTGATAATTTATCACAATCGATTACTTATCATTAATTAATTTGGAAGATATTGAAAATTTATGAAAAAATTAAGATGCTGTTGAACGACTGGGTACGGGGTATGGAAAAAATTCGAATTTTTCTCAACCCTGATCTTATTTAGGCCTAGACTGTATAAAAGGATAGTTAGAAAAGTTGACTTATCCAACATCCAGCCAATATAATCAAGGATATGTCTGTTTGAAAATGAAAGAATCAGATTTGAAGACTTTAACTTTAACTTGACTCGAGACTCGAAAAAAAAAGAAAGAAAGAAATAAAGAATAGAAGAGAAGAGAAAAAGATAAGATCACTGATAGACTAGTACTAGTACTAGAACTATTTACTGATATATTTACTATATACTAGAATTTGTGGTGGTTTGGTTTTGGTTCTCAATTCTTTATTTTGACATGGTCTCCAACTTGAAGTGAAGAAATAGTCGTACTATTCGAGAATATCTGTAGAAATAGAATAAGCAAAGTCAGCAGCGAATAATTGAAGTTGGAAATGAAAAGAGATTCTTCAGGATAAGGACTTTGAGAAGTTTAAAATCCCACCACCAACTTTTCACTTTTTGTCCAATTTTAATATACTTTATACAGATATAGTACCTAGTAGACTCAGGCTAGTGTTTGGATTTATCTTTGAGGTTTTAACTAGACTAAAAAGACTGTATTGGTACTCTTTAAACTTTTATATTATATCATCATTGTACTGTTCAAAGGAGAAGAAAAGTCCTATCAAAAATTACTTTAAGAATTCTTTCAAGAAAGTATTATTATTATTAGAGTAGTAAATAGAAATAAGTAGTTCTGCACCAGGGTATTATTGGATAATATAAAGACAAAAAAAGTAAAAAGTCCCATTGCCATAATGATAATTAGTGGCTTGCAGTCTATTCTCAGAAAAAGATGAGGAAAGTTTGGCCCATAGACAAGTTTATGAATACTAATGTATCCAATTTTCTGCCATTAGACTTACACATACTGATATCTAGGTATATCACTCTGTACGGTCACAGCACTAGTCCGGAAGCCAAAAAAAAGTAAGAAAAAAAAGAAAGCTCTGGTAAGAGCTTTTATTGTCAACATTCATTGTTCCCAAATGGGAAAGTAGTGAACCTCAGAGAGATATCTCCCAATGTCATTTGACTCTGGAAAAGAAACTACTGATATGTGAGAAACTACCTAAATACATATTACTAGTACCTACTTATCGTTAGTTTTTCTTATCCATTATATAAAGTTGATATTTTCAAACAAAAAATAAATATAGGGTTGAGATTTAAGTAGCGGTCAAACACATTGAAATAAAAACCGGAAACAAGACATTAAGATTTTACTATTTTGAATACGAATAAAAATTATGCCGAATGTAAACACGAACCCTTTTTTGACTTCTAAAGCTAAAGCATACCATATCGCTTTCTAACAACAGTGTGCCGTTTACGATTAGTATATGTACTGATATAAAAAGTTTCCCAACAACTTGACAATAGTTGTTTAGTCATAACATAATATATAAGATAATTATTCATTTACCTACTATTTAATAATCTCACAAAATAATTTAAGATAAGACTTTTATGTTTTATCAAATATTATTAGTAGTAGATTACACTAGTTTTAGAAGCTAGTATCTCAGGAACTGCCAAGATTGAAAATACCATTTTTTTCTAGGTGGTTAGCTCAAGAGATTCGTCAAGCATAATTTATTTGAAGCAGTAAGTAAATAAATCTCATTTCATTCATTTTCTTTAAACTAAAGTTATAATAATACTACATACTATGTTATAATAGTATTAGCACTACTACTAGGTACTTATCTTTAATTCAACAACATGAATCTAGAAATCTAAAATAAATAGATAGTTGGTTTCTAATGTGAATATTGAATGAGATCCGGACATATCTAATTGCGGGCTCTTGAATCTTTGAACTCTTTTGATAATCCCCCTCAGAATAGGTTCTTGTACTACCTACTTGTAGTATCTGTAGTAGGCCTTAAACAAATAGTTACAAACCTATCTTACTTATGCACCCTTTGGCAAAAGTCTATTTATTTCGTAAAATTTGAAATCTTTGTCTGTTTTACATCAAGTTTAAAGCAAATATCTATTTATCTTCATAGATAAGTAGTACTATATACATATATAGTAAATATAGATAGATAGGTAAGTATAAGTTCTGCACTCAA
Organism: Nanhermannia cf. coronata Gr-Ori-00579; assembly: GCA_034699045.1. Lineage (NCBI taxonomy): Eukaryota > Metazoa > Arthropoda > Arachnida > Sarcoptiformes > Nanhermanniidae > Nanhermannia > Nanhermannia cf. coronata Gr-Ori-00579. The sequence goes on from JAQIXA010000878.1 coordinate 30,819, forward strand.
GATATTACACAAGTATTTGTGGGAGCAGTTGAGTTAAAATAAGAATTTCTCAAGTGGATCAATATTTTTATTAGAGCTTCAAATGGCAATAGAATAAATCTGGATTGAAAAGTGTTCAAAGTCTTGACATTTTGCATACCTACTACATACAAGTAGGTACTACCTAGTACTACTACTAGTACTACTATTTATATAAGTAGCTCAAGATAAAATCTTTATAAAATTTTCAAATATTTATATCTCATTCTTTTATTATACATTGTAGTACTAGTACTAGCTGTACTATAATATAAAACTATGTAGGAAATTACATAAAAAGTGAAATAGGAGACTTCTTACTATTACTAGATCCATTTTCTACAAAAAACCAGATATGTATATTTACTAGCACTATATTTCTGTACATATGTATGTAGAAATACATATAGGTAAGTATATATCCTTTTCAATAAAGATTGCAAGTCAAGTCAAGTCAAGACTTGTATGCATATGTATATTTTGTTGTACGTGCAAATGGAGCAAGCCTTATTTTTTGACTAAAAAAGGGATACTGTTCAAGTATAAGTAATAGTTCAGAATATATAAATAAGTATTAAAGCTTTAAATCTTATATGAAGTATTAGTAGGGTACTAGGAGTATAAGGGATATGGAAAATAAAATAAAATCTCTTTGCTTTTTTGATATACATTTGCATTTATAAATAGCTTCAACGAACGAACCCTTCTACTTGAGTTGAGGATCTTTCTCTTTAAATTTAAAACTATTCTTTGACTTGAGATCTCTGATAAAATACTTCATGGCAGGGTTGTCATAAATAACCCTGGTATATTCATACACTATTTACAAGATTTTTTTTTTGTTTAAGTAGGATGCAATTACGAAATAGCTGAGAAAATATATAATGGCTGCTATTGTATAATTTCAACTAGGTAAGTACTTGCTAATAATTTTAGTTTTAAAATTATCTAGAATTTTTGTAGCCAAAGGGTCTTGCTAAAAGTTCGAAACATGGACAATCCTGGTTTCCACACACTTATTATAGTACCAAGATAAAACAAAACATATTGAGTAATATAAAGTACAAAAAAGAGTAAGGAAATCTTATTTCATAAGTAAGTTAACAAGTCTCTGCTGAACTACAAGAGATGAATGGATCACTTGATTTTCTCTGATTAGTTTTTCGACTTACTTTTTTTCTGCAAGTATCGTATATCTCTATATATAATACTAGGTAAAAGTAGTACATAGTATGTACTAATACATGTATGTATTACATATCAAGCTAATAAAGTTACACGTTCGAATTTCAAATTCGAAGTAGAAAAAGTAAGCTCCTTTTCTGGTAAAATTTAAAATCTAAACTGAAATCCATTCATGCGATTTTCATTTTAGAATTTCAGTAAATGCGACAAGACATTCTACAGATACAATCCGTAAGTAAGTACTAGGAACTAGTATCTTGTCATACTGAAGAAATAGAAATACTCTGTAGTATGTACCATACTACTGACTAGTTACTAGTGTATTTTATTTTTATTATTATTATATCTTACCAACCAAAAAGAGAGATTTACAAAATCTTGTCGAAAAAAGCTTCAGGTTAGCTTTTTTCCACTTAAAAGAATTTCGAACCCTTTCTATCATCCCACTACCTACCTATCTATCTACCTACTTAAAGAGCTTACAAATTTACAGCTTTTGGCATACGAAATGAGATTTTTGAAGATTTCGGATTTGAAGATTTGGACTTTATAACTCACAAGGTAACCTTTTAACATGGAGTCCTTGGATCAAATATCTGGACATATGGTGAGTTAACCTACCATTAGGGA